>LS487519.1:0-74451 GCA_900490705.1 Pristionchus arcanus
TGGTGATCTGGGACCATTGTCTTCGTATTTATACATGATTCCTTCTCCCACTCAATGTCATTATGGGCGTGTCATTTGGTAAGACCGGAAGACGTTTGAGGTTGATCGAGTGACTAATTCTTATCATTTTACAGGCAAAAGCTCACACTAGAGATCTTCAACAGAGATCTTGCGTCTTAGAGATCTCGCGACCGTCAGTTCATTTGTTTTTTATCACAATATGCACATGTGCAAAGAGTATATTGCGACTCTTTTCACGGGAATTTCTCACCTCACTCTGATCCGCCAATGCAATTATCGGAGTCCGTGCTAATATCGCCACACCACATTTGTGTCGCCCGATAAAACGGCGTATTTACTCCCTTTCACGATTTCACATGTACCCACGAGCAGAAGATTACCTTGCAGGAGGATTGATGATTGGTGTAAGATCTCAATTACCATATCGATCAATATCTTTTAATATTGTAGTTCGGACTCATTGGCTTCTTCTGCAATGCTCTTATCTTCGTTTCTCTGTATAAATCATTTCGCTCTACTTCATTCTCATCATTTTCTGTTCTTTGCTGCTCACGTTCTCTCTCTAATTGTGGAACTCTTCTTTGTTTTATTTGTTACTCTGGACCGGTCGCCCTACTGTAAGTATCAACTCATCTTTCTCATCTTCTTCAATATTCGATTCAATAAATTTTCGTTTCAAGAGGCCATTCGTACGGTCCGGAGATCGTCGGACGTAAGTTTGGTCATGTGACGACTCTTACGTACAAGAGTGTTGTCTATATTCAATTGGCCATTGCATTCAATCGATTCTTCGCGACTTTCTTCACATTTCAGTATCATTTTATATGCAGCCGAAAAGGAACATTCGTCAGTTTATTCTCAATTCCTTTATTTCAGTATTATAAATTGCAGATTATCCTCGGTTGTGTATGGTCCATGACTGCGCTTCATTGCATCCCTGAATTCATGGGTAAAACACTCAGAATATAAATATTTCCAATTTAACGGCATTTAGATGGATGCGGTTACACATTCTTCTACGACTCTTTATCATGGGACTATCTTGATACGCCTTGTTCTTCCCTTCTTGGAGGGCCTCTTCTATTCTATCCTTCCTATTCAGTGTTTCTCACAAGTATCACTCTCAATATTATTATATTCATCAAACTAAGTTATCACACAATCGTAAGTTATACAGGAAGTAATAAAAAATGAATTATCTGTTTTGAGAAGTACTCTAAAAAGATGGGAATTCATGCCAAACAGAGACATCGAAAGAATGTTCGTTACTTTGTTCAGGTATGCAATTGTGCAGCGGTTTTTCAATATACTGTCGTTCAGAGTTTTCTACAAGAATTGATGTACATTTTTGAAGCTCTATTTCTACAAATAACTCGTCCTCACGACCGATTTTTCGCATTCGTTTCGTATTCTCTCGTATGGGAATCGTCACATGTGTGGGATGGGTAAGATAGATATTCAATTAATATGGAGGAATGAATACGACAAATTAAATATCAGGCTGATTGTCGTCTTCTATCGATCGGATATTCGATCTCGCCTTCCTTGTGTGCAGAAGAAATCAATAGAGAGAAGACTGGCCAAGGTATCTGCTATTTGATAGAAAAATATTCGAAATATTGTGAGTCGAAAAGTGCAATTTATGACAATTGAGAAATTATTGGGCAAGAAAATACTACATGAATCTAATCTGGTTCTCGGTTTTTTTTTCTCGGTGATATGCTGCTGCGAAACACTTTTAGATATGCCTATGGATCATGGTGGTTTGTGGGTAGGGATGAAACTGGTAGTTCAAAGGAGTCAGAAATAAGCTAAAAAAAACAGGAGCAATATCTCAGATTTGGCTTATATAGAAAAATGATTTCATGATAAAAATCTATGTAAATGTTTTTGTTAGCAGTGCTTTCATGATTATGTGACTTGCATCTTCAGATTTATATATCATTTATCCCTTCACATCGTGCGACGAGGAGTAACAATGCAATGATAGAATGATTTTTCCATCCGTTTGCATTCTTAGAATAAAGATTGCGTTCAAACTGAGTGCCAACCTGTGTTTACAACATTAAACAAATCGCGCTCATTGATTACATTTATATTCGCCGCGACTACACGAGTCCACTACCGAGATCATTGGAACAAACGACTTCGAAGAAATTCTTGGGGGAATGAATGTATCGCAGGATTCAATCACTTTTTTGAGGGGGATTCAGAAGAGTAGATATTTCTTATGTCGAAAGAGGTTGGATTTTAAAGAACGTCTTAATTTTCTTCGAATGTAACTACAGTTGGCTATTGGAGAAATTCAGAATGACGAATGACATACACGTAACGCTTCTCCGTAACATCGGCTCCCATCAGTCAGCTAAATATACAGAAAGAAAAAGGTTAATGTGATACATTGACTATATTTAAGTGGCATATCCTTTTGCTAAGATTTTCCGTTCTTAAAATAGATTGAGCCAACGCTATTTTCTCCTTGTCATCGTTTATTCGTGGATAGTTACATTCCCCCTTTAAAAATAAACAAAACATCTATCTAAAAGTATAGATAATTGAATTAACACTTTTTTGTATTTGTAGTTCAAAAAGCTACTCTATTTTGATAGATAAATTTTCAGCCAATGCACTTTCTTTCGATAATTAGAGGCTATTCCTCCGGGACTTTTGAAAGTGAAATCATCCGTTTACTGAACAGCGCAGTAGCAGTCGCGCTCGTTCTCATGTTTTCGCGATGGATAAAAATTATTTTAAAGAATGTGTTTAGTGATTTACAATATTTCATTATTTTTAAATGCTCTTTATTCAAAATTAATACATGCACTTCGCATCTGCTTCAAAGTATCTGTTTCAGTCTAACTTACACATCCATCTGCTTTTGAGATAGCTGCCTCCGCTTAATCTTCTCAACTCGCTATGCACTCTGCATATTTTTTTACTCTCATATTCAGATATTCTGACACATTTGCAAGATATGTCATTCGATCTCTTCGCTCTTGTCCCTGCACGCTCAGTCCCATATCACTTTGAATTCCATCTGTCTTTTCATGATTGAGTTCCAACAGGAAGCGGTTTTGTCTCCAGTATAGCTGTAGTATACCATACGTCTGGGAATCACCGGCGTAATTTCACTCCTTTAGTATATGTTCATGCAGCCTGTCTCCCGCGTTTCGAAAAACAAGCCAGCCAAAATATGGGCTAGCGTGACAAGAAGTCTTATGTGGGCTGCCCTTTCTCCGCCCTTCCCAATCTAAATTTACATAAGTTCCTTATCTAAATTTACACTTTTTAAACCCAATTCCATTGTCTCAATAAAGTGCAGCCATGCCAAATGTACCGAGCTATGAGGTCAAAGTAAATATCTTTTTCCTGCCATTTCCGCTTATCGCGCAATTGTAGGCGTATGCATGCGATACGTGCTGCTACAACTGTTGTCACATTTACAGGCAGCAATCGCCATCTCATGTTCTACCTCTCCTTCCTCAATCACTCCGATACTTCACAATTCCGGCCTCTTTTCGAGGTCCTTTACGGAATGGAGGGGAGCTTGCAACACTTATTTTGAGTTTACTTTAAAATTTCAGGTCGTGCTTCTCATATCTTATCTTGTAGCCTTCGTGCCGCTTTCCATAGGCGTTCTCAATGCAACCCCTCTTCATTTGAACGTTGGTTTATAATAGCGATTTAAAGAGTTGAAGAGTCTCAGATTCGTTGTATTCTTTTTACTTGGATTTTACACGGTTTTTTCGCAACAGTGGGAAGATTTCCGCTTCTTTTCGTTCAAGTTTCAGATATTAGCGATATGCAAGGTGACAATTTGACTCAGAAAATGATAATCAATACTGTTTTTCAGCGGTTCAAACACTACTAATGGTAGGCAGTGTTAGCCGGGAAGCACTTTTTGCGTATTCCTCAGTTTTGTAAGCAAAGATTCGAAATTCGTTATGAAATGTGATTATTCAGATCGCTTTTGGTAGCGACGGAACGATTGATTGCAACTTATGCTTATGCTTGGTGAGATTTCGAGTAAATTTGCAAAAACAAAAGTTTTAAAAAATAAGCTAATTTTCAGGTACGAAAAACAAACACCCCCGACTTTTTTCGTTTTTGTCATTGCCGTCGGCATAATGGAAACCTATTCAATCACTGTCGGAATATTCGTGGTTTTTGGTAAGTAGTCGATGACGATATTTTGCTTCCGATGATTTAAATGGGGGGGGGGGTTGATCGTCTATTGATGGTTGATGTTTTAAAATGAGCCTACGCACTCAGAGTACTACTCGATACACTGCCATCTTGTGTTCATGGCGACCGGCGGCGCCTTGGGATTCATGGTATGTCTAGTCATTCGTAGAATGAGTCTCTTCACTTCACTCGCCCTCACTATGTACGCGCTTTCGAGAAAGTGCACGACAAAAAAGAAGGGACAATTGTAGTTGCATTTACTGCATTAGTTGAGTATTTCGACGAAAATTAGTAAAATTGTGGCTCTCATTTCTCTGACGTCAGGAAACGTTAACAGTGGGGGCACTTACAATTTATGAAATGCTTGCGATCCATTCCGGGTTTTACATGATGCACGTTAATCCTCAAATAACGAAGCCAGAAATAACTAACAATGCATCAAACGCCAGAGCTGCATCAGCAAAGCTAATGGGGGAAGAAAATTCTGTAGAATTTTCGCAAAAATGACAAACAACATGATGCTCATTAGGAGAGGATCCAACATCAAGAAAATAATTATAATTGCAGTGTTTCTGGGCGGTTCTTCACTACAACGTACGGATGCACGATCGCTTTCGGCCGCACTATTTCGGATTTTCCGAATACTGCATTGCCCGCAGCTACCAGATTCGAGAAAATGTGCTTGTTTTGAAGGTATGCATTTGGGTACATTCCAACTTTAAGTCGAAACCTGATAAACATGTTTACTGCTCTCAACATCCGGGTACATGAGTGCTCCTGTTTCCCTAGGGACTAGAGGAATGAAAAATTGGTCTCTTACTATGGTGAGCTCTTTCGTGTCCCCCGTAACTGCTGAAAAATGTGGCAGAACAGACATATGTCGAGTCTAGAACTCTTTGACATCATTGCCTCGCAGGTGCTGCGAAATATCGCCTTCGAGACAGTGTGTTACACGATCCCCCCATTCGCCCTCTTCCTCGGATACGTGAGTACGCCGGCAGGTGAGAAATAGTCTTCGAAAATGAAGACAAACCACGCTCTTTTTATGATCTAGAGAACCGGATTTTAAAAAGTACGATGGTTTCAAATGTTTATCTCCAAGATTACCGGATTAATGTCTGAATGTTCAGGTACAACTCTGGATCTGTGGCGGAATCTGGCCGTTGCAATCTATGATCTCTTCATTGCGCTGTACGTTATCTAATCTCTTGTTTCCGTCTGTTAGAAGACGATTACGTGAAGATGATAAACATGAAAATTATCGTGCATAAATTGCAGGTGTTATTACGATAAGCCAATAGGTGACGTGGTAATGGCATCGATAAGGAAAAGTAAATGATTCAAGGGGTTAGCAAGGGGTCAAGTAGGCCGCAGTAGCCCGGTGCACACCAGCAAGTGTTGTTGTGTCTTGAAAATCTTTAATATGCAAAAATATGATTGTAAAATCGATTAAAAAAAATTACGTTTCACTATTAGTTTCGCCATCGTTGCACCTGTTCGTCTGATCTGTTCCGATATTCGGTTCGAGCGAGGAATGCGATCGATGCCACTGGTGGACAGAATTTACGATCGATGGAGGAAGGGCAGCGCTAAGTATGTTTTTCTCGTTATTATTTTTGCAATTATCGTATGAATTGGATAACTCGGATTACTGCTTGGTATTGCAGAGTCGATTTGGACTACCGCAGTAGTCAACGAGCAAGTGCGGATGAGCAGAATCAGTACTTTGAGCAACTGGATCGCGATTGGAAGTCGGAACGAGTCGTGTCAATTAATATCGTCATATAGAAATTATGTTGTTTTGCGCTTTTTTCGGTTGTTATCGATAAATATGAGTTTAATCATTCGAGGTAAATGATGCCCGCAGGTCTCCTTTAAATTTGCACAATGACAATAGTGCATTTAAAAACATCTATCATACTGTGTTGAATTAGATGTGCATTTTCGTCACGCCGCAGGGATCCTCCGTTTATTTTCCTCTTCTGAACAATACTACACATCATGAAAATATTCCGAAAAAAAATCAAGAACGATTCCATCATTTAATCAACTGACATGAAAACATTTGCCTGAGAATTCTTCTTTTTTTGTGTTCGTTTCTTTATGTGCAATAAATCTCTCTTAATATTTATCGTATTTTTTTTTGTTTTTTATCAGATTTATCTAAAAAAACTAGAAAAGGAACTCTTTCAGCGCATTTTCAGTAATGAACACGTCGAACATTGTGGTGTAGAATCGCATGAAGACTTTGAACAGCGATCGACATTCCTGGAATACCATTTATTTATCCTCCTCTATGAATCGACTAACCTGAATCGCATGATTAAGACTCATCAAATTTCCCAGTCTAGTCGAGAAATCTTTCAATCCCATTTCGTTCTGGTAATATTTCTGAAGTTCTTCGAGGACTTCTAATCGATATCGATCCAGTATAACTTGCGCTTCTTCCGATAATTCACATTCTATGATCATTTAATTCGAATTCTACAAATATGGTTGCCTTGCCTTGGTCACTCAAAACAATCGCCATAAGCGCGTAATACTCTCGCTCGTCGATTTTCGACCTCTCGAATAGCGGCAAGAAAATTTCGTGCTGGTCCTTGGTGAACGTTCGCGCGAGGCTAAAACAATTCTTTGTACTTTGATGCCACAGCATGACGCAGGTCAGAACATGTGCAATATATGACAAATGCCGCAAAAAATTAGAAAAAAATCATCATACCTGACCATGATACTTTCGTTTTCGAAATGTTCAATCCCTATATATTTCCGCTCCACATCAACACATGTCACCACGGAGCAGGACATACTGAGAATGTCACAATTGTTTAGACAAAAATAAGAAATAATATTTGAAATACACAAGTCAATCATCTCATCCAAATTCTTGGGAATTTCAAATGAAATTGTGAGGCGTACTTACTATCTCTTTATTTCGCCCCACGCACGCTTCGTTCGGTAATATCCCTCAACCATGCCAAGCACACCAACGTAATTCTTCAAAATTAGGTCCTGAATTCATACTATTAACAAATCAAGCGCTGATTGCCTGACCTGTTCTCTCCTAGTCAACGTAGCAATAGCCGGGAAAACATTTCTGACGAATAAAATAGAATCAGCAAGATCAATTCGATAAATTTCGTTGCATGTTTCTTGATGCACCTCGTAGAGCTCCTGTAGCATGCAAATATTATATTTCTCAGATAAAAATATGATAAACATTTTTAAAAGTATAACTTCGCTGGGATGTGGCAGCCGATCGTGACCTCCGTGCTTCCTAATCAATTCCAACTCTTGCTGTCGTCGTCGCTCGATAGAAGCTCTGAAAACAAGCTCAATATTATTTATTGTTAGTAAAAACCAGTATCTTTTGGCAACCCTTCGATTATGCTTTTCGATTATGATTTTGATTATTTTTTGTCTTCGATTATGCTGAGATTTAAAATCCATTAACTCACTTAGCTTCAGCTTTCACTCGCTGTAATAGAGGAACAGTAGCTTTCCTCCTCACTCTTAACGGTCCATCGTACTCCAATCCAATTGAGATGCACTTGTCGAAACGACAGCCACGACACGCGAGAATTCCTCCTATTCCAAAAAATAGGTCGACAATAATACTATAAAAAATAAATCGACAATAATATTAAAGTCAGTACCGCTGGTTGACGCACAACTACGATCGCTCCTTCGACATGGATATTTCAGTCCTTTCGATTTCACCCGTTTAAAGAATGACGCGCAGGCTCTGGAAAAAATCGAAATGGACAATATGCTAGTGAAATTTGAAAAAATGGATACACACCTGCAAATGTCCATTCCTAAATGTATGGAAGATATTCGCGCAGAGCAGACTCTGCACTCTTCGGAGTGACATGGATCATTCATCGTTATACTAAAAATCGATTGACTGATGTACTCGTTGTCATTTTGAAACCATACACACTTACATAATTGCATAATCAATAAAATAATTTCCTAAGGAGCAAAGCGACACAAATATTATTTGCTACACAGGCAGTAGTGAGAATGCAAATGGATAGGAACTGATCACTCTCGCGCTCTTGCTCGATACTCTTATCGGCCGCTTATCTTCTCTGCCTCACCGTCTCTCTTATATTCGTTGTGTACACTCTCGACGCATTGTTCCACACACATTTGACTTTGATTGGCACGTGCAACTCGCATGCGTCAGAATGGTTTCCGAATTATTTAATGAAGAGTGAAATAAACCGCATCTCGAATGCCAAATAGATTCCTGCCAAGAGCAACAACAGTTATCACAATTTATCACATGCAGAAGAGAATAATGAGATTTATGGTATGAGCAAGAAAGAATACAGAGAATATCCAGAAATTGGAATGTTCTCCTTTCTTGAAAAGAGCCTCTCTGATGTAAATTTTAAGCGAATTAATAAAGTTAGCCGTTTTGGTCCTGAAACCCGTCGAATTATCGCGGAAAAATGAGCAGATAGAACGTACGAATATCGAGATTCGGCTGATTCTCTGCAAGCTGCCGTTACGAGCGTTGAACAGAAATTACAGAGCATCTAAATAATAAAAACGTTAGTTTAAAATCTGGTTAAAAGGAAACGAACATGCGATGACATTAGAGCGAGTACGGCCAGTGTAATGATAATGATCTCAGCAATGAGATACCAACCTTGAAAATATTATTACATTATAAAAAAATCAAGGCCTACCCAGAATCGGTATGTGTTGGCTCTTGGCGAAAGCGTTTGCTAAGATTCCGACGATCACCTTGTGAGAAGCAATCATTCACCCATCAACAGTGCACGGTGCACAAGTAGCATTTTTTGACACCGAGGTGATGATATGTAAAAGGCGTCGCTGGTTCCCTACCATCATTGACATCATCGTTGTCAGTCCCAATCCCACAGCATTATTGATGATGTCCACTCCACGACCGAAGAACAACCCTGAAAGCGTCTCACTACGATACGGAATGTTCATTGTCCGCATGAAACAGTCGAATTATTTCACTCTTCATTCTGACAGCTCTAATTACTAGAGCACAAACCAATGATAATGAGCGATCCGATGACAAACGTTGGCGTGATTACCAATCCAATCCAGAACTGCGGCCGACGAGTGAGAGTAATGTTGTAGTAGAGCGTAAATGATCGTTTAATGGAAAAATAATAAAATTTGAAGCACACTTCATTTCTGATTTTCTCTCGATAATGAGAGAATCCGAGACAGCATTAAGAAATGAGGGGTGCGTAATATCTTTTGATCATAATGTACTTGCAACCCTAGCTTACCAGCCCCATATTGAAATCGGAATCGACGGAGTCTTGATAGTTGATATCACCGAGCTTCAACGACCATTCACTCGTGTCCTTAACCGAATTTGCTCATGATTACTTGAGAAATAACGTATCGTAGTATTCGCTGGATTTTTTGTGGCTGATTGTTTTTCTTTTTTTTTGGCATAGATGGTAACACTTAGATTACTCACATAAATGTAGGGCCTAGGTGCAATCTTCGCCTTAAATCTCAGTTCATCTTTAGAGTTATAATTGAACATGATGAAGCAGTAGTAGCAATTCTGCTGGTCGAACGGGAACTTGTATACCTGAACAGGACAATGTTTGCAGTGACCATAGTGGAAATCGAAAAACAGGGAATCGTCTCATAATTTCACGTGCTCTCACTGCTCAGAGTTGCGAGGTAGTGAATGAAATGAAGAGACGATTATATCGAACTTAAGAGCTCAAGAGAGGTGTCTAAAGTTACATCGAATTCGCAGCTGTAGTAGATGGAGTAGATAATGAAAGTGTCCATGAATCCAGTTGCATTTAGTCGGATACTGAGAGTCTGCTCACTCGAGACAAGAGTTGCTTGGCTGCTGCAACAATATATTCCAGTAAATCCATAGCCCGGAAAACGACAAAAGTGAAGCGATGTCATTAGTTCAGGGAGATGCGTTATTGAAAAATCCTCTTCCTACACGAGTGACAAGGTTCATCCAAACGGGCACATAAATACAATTTTCGTGCCTTTCGCAAGGGTAGAACTCGGGAATCCAGACCGTGAATCGGTTAACGTAAATATGGTCTATTCCTCCGTATTTGGCGGGATCCCAACGTAGACGAGGATCTTGCCAGTTCTATAAATAGTTAGCGGTATATCGGGACAAAGAATCCGTCACTTCGACTCGTCCTCTCGCCACTTTGACCGGTGAGAGTCAGGGTATGAAGGTAATGATAAAAATTAAATCTGATGTGACTCTCACCAACAGCACTCCGACCAAATTCTGATGCTGCAGCTCAGGTTCGTGCTGAAGAAAAAAACTTTACTACTCTTCAAAGAGCCCAAATAATAAATACCACTCGAATAAGTCGCGCATACTGAAGTGCGATAGTGACAGCGGATCGTGGATATGAATCATTAGACATTCCTGTAATGCAGAAATGAATACCAAGATTCGCATGGGTGAGAACTACGAACCATGTCCATTGTAAGGGCTCATCTCTCGACGATAATTTGTGAAGAGATCATTGTACAATTTCGAATTACCATCTTGGAAAAGTTCTGAATCGAGCTATTATGTAGACTATCGACCACACTTTCTTACGTTGTGAGGGAATTGCTGTAATTGAAGGTGTACTGAGAAAAAGGGAAAGAAGGAGTAGCAACATGCCGAGTCCAACTCTCTGAATGCACTGGAATTCAACCGAGAATTACAACCGGAGCAACGCATAACTTCGTTTTTTCGGAGGCATGATTGCTTTTCGCGAGTATACATACATCTGTCAGTTTTGAACAAGATTGATTCACTCCCCGTGCTCCAAGATAACGAGAAAAGTATGATCCTTGTTACCGTGTGAATAGAAAAAGCATTAATTTCTAAAGATCATGGTTTAGTTTCGAGAATATTAGAGAAACTGCACACTAAATTGGAAAGGCTTCCGAAAAAAACCTCTTTTGGATGTTTCGATCTATTGGGTCATACCTAACCACCTCTCTTGTAATGTAAACATCTGTCCAGCAATGGTAACGATGGAAACACGGATTATCGTCTCCTCATTTCATGCGCCTTTCGCTTCTCCGACCGATGAGAGAGCACGAGAAATGAAGTACTTCTAGCTTTTCGTACTTTACTCCCTATATATGCAAGCCGGCATAGTAAACACCAATGCGCACAAGAACAGTTCTGTAACGAAACATGATGAATGTTGAAACTTGTTCAAAACGGCGTATAGTATGCACGTGGTATGTAATCTGTTATGCGGTTTGATTACACGGATGAGATTGAATCTTTCGGAGACACATTATACTTCGTCGATCTTTGCACCTAAAATTGAAGGCGATTACATCGATATTACGATCGAATAAGACCAAGAACTAATTTCCCTGAGTGATGAAAACTAAGTAATAAAAAAATATCATTAAATAAATTGTTTTCAGTTGCAGCAGTGAAATAAGCTACCGAAATTGAACATTTACAGAATGCTTGATAAAAAATAGAAGCCTCCTTTCCCTCATCTTCATATCGCGAAAACTCAACAACGCCGTTTTTCCTAAATATATAAATGCGGAATATCCAATTTTTTGCAATGAGCGAGCCTGAAGCGGTTGAGGGAACGCGTTCCGATTACCGAGCTACTTTTTCACCAGCGTGATGGTATCTGGTCTCTCAATGTTGGGGCGGAGAAAAAGCAAAATTGCTTGTACTGCTGCAAAGTGCTTCGGGGAAGATGAGACAGAAGATGGTACGTACGGATCTTGTACTTGCCGATTACAGGTTGCTTGATTTTAACCTATTTCTGAATCTCGCACATCTCGAGCAAACGCGAAAAAAAAGGTGATTCATTCGATCTCGTTCTTACTTCCCTTTTTAAAGGTGATTGAGTACTACACTTTTCGAATGCGAACTTTACCAAATGTGTTCTAAACCTAGTTAGAGTGCCATTCAAGTCTTTTGCACTTGTCACGCGACATTCTTTACTTCCGATACCTTTTTTTTCAAGTCAGTATTCTTATCGTACTCAGTTCATGTTCGAGAACCACCAGCTCTTTGAGAATCCTCTTAAAAATGTACGTTCAATTCTCAAAAGAATTCTTATTTTGTAATCCTTTTAGGCATTCTATATCGCGTACCAGCATCTCGCCATTGGTGAGGTGAAGTTAAATTATTAGTACAATATGGAGAGTTTTACAGTGCTTTCGCTGATGAGTAACGGAACGTTAGTGGCATTGATTTTGAAGAGTGATCGGAAAGAGTTCGGAGCGTATCGATATTTGCTTCTAACATTCGCAGTGGTGGATGTCTATTACGGCCTAGTGTACTTCGTGATACAGCCAGTGAGATAGAAAGTGGGAATTTCACTATGACTTATTAACAGATTCCCGAAGCTTGGAGCAACGTGTGCTACATGGCTGCGCATGGTTTCGTTACAGGCAATGCGATTTTTCCGCGTTACTTGAGATAGTGCTTTTATTTTAAGGGAAGTTGGCGGTCGCTTATTATGCTACTGCGCATTCTCATTCATTCGTCATTCTTGTCTTTCACTTTCTCTATCGTCTGCTAGCTATTAAGGGGTTGTTTAGCAGTTAACGGCCAGGCAAATAAGGCGATTTTAGATCTCCACGGACCAAATGCTTCTCGCAAGAGTGGTTCATCGCATTTATAATTGGTTGTTGCGCTGCGATTGGCGGGTCCTGGTTCGTGTGATTTTTCAATTACAGAGAACATAATAATCACCCAGGTTTATCGTAATGTATTGGCTGCATGACATGGATGAATTCGTCCTTGATTACATGCGGCCGATACTGAGAAATCACTCGATTAGCTCGCTAAAGGACATTAACGCGTATTCAGTTGCGGTATACTGGGTAGACACTTCTACTTTTCCCAAAACTTGTATTGTTTTTTTTAAATCAGAAGTATGGAACATTTGATGGGCCTCGATGGCGCCCGATATTGGGAATCTCAATCATGTCCACGACAATGGTCGCAGCCTACACATTCGTGATGTATGCTGCCTGCTCCATTCGATAGTGAGCGAATGCTGTAAAATACTAGTCACTCGTCATCTTAGTCACACGCGAGAGAACGCTGCCGTGCGAAGTAAGAAAACGAGCGATTTGACAGCGCAGTTGATGCGAGCCTTGACGTACCAGGTAATACTCGTGTTTTTGCAACATTTCCTGACCACGTTTGATAGAGAAAGAGAAAAAAATCATATATTTTTTAGAATGTTCATGCAAAGATCTTTTCAGACGCTACTGCCGTTGCTCACCGCCTACTCCCCGCCGCTCATTTCCGTCGTTGTTCCATTCTTCGGTCTTTACTTCCCCTACATTGCCGATATCTCACCGCTCCTATGCGGTCTGCATCCAATACTGGACGGATGCATGCTAATCTACACCATCAAGGCATACAGGTAGACCTAATTTGTCCGAGGAGGTGAATATAGCCCACTGCACGCAGTTCAAGGCTAATTGCACAGTACGGGAAAGGATGGGACGGAAGGAACTCGTGACAAATGAATTTCTTATTCAGACATCTTCTCCTTCGCTGGCTGCGTTGCGATCAAACAACAAGAGAACATCTCAAAGTGCCGAATTCAAATCATTCTTGAGGAATTTGTTGATTTTTTTTACAAATTGCTCTCATCAAAGAACAAGACAAATGGATTTGGGATTCCTCGTTCTAAGCCATTCGTCTATATCCTGCTCCGCGGCTCTTTCAAAGAGCGAGTGCAATCTCTTTCGTAATGGGACACTCGTCATAAATGCATTATCTTCAGTCTGTTCCAATGACGTTCTTAGGAAATGGGAAAAGAGAGCGAATGTTCTCCATCCCGAACGACGGGTAATCGCCGAACCAAATTTATCTGCGATAAAAATTTTTTTTAAACAATACATTTTCCAGATACAACACATTTTTTTGAAAATATTACAAGGCAAATATCAATTGCACGTATTGGAATTATTGCTTTGAAGCTATCTTACAAAATATTGGACTCAAACCATGTGTGTTCTTTCTTTCATTCTCCCCTTATCAGCGTCAAGTACGCATCGTTTGACCGATGGGCATAGTGCAAAGCATACCTCCCCTGTTAATGAATAATCTGTGCTTCAGCTACACATCACGTTTGATAATACCATTTAGCAATGTATTGTGCATGAAATGCATTTATTGGAAGGAAATATATGATCTGACAATGAATTGATTGGTTGGAGGAGGATGCATCACATCTTCACGAGAACCAGACCTGGTACTGGCCAACGTCAACGTAGGGAACGTTCATCGTCTGAAATTGGTTCACTTCGCTTACTTTCTATGAAATAACTGACCTTGAGCTCTTCCGGGTTGGAAATCGGCATCTTGTCACACTTGTGCACCAAGAGCGGCTGCTCATTGCATACGACTCGGGGGATCGGCCACCATCTAAGAAAATATTTTGAAGATACATCATTCTCTTCGTAGAAATTAACACAAGTGAACCAAGAGTCTTTCGAACTATAAAAGGCTCATACTTTCTTTGTTACGCATGACAAAATTATCGTATGAGAGAAATTGCCCATTACCATTGCTCTGGAACACGGCATTGCTTTACAGTAAAAGAAAGTAAGCGACTTCTGTGTGCATGCTCCATTTTGTCTTCTCAAGATACCGCATACCCGGGAGTGTAGACTCTCATGACGATCGAGGTGTCGATTCCGCCTCCCATAACCATATATCCCACGAATACTTTCGTCTGCGGCGGAGTCGTCGGAGGATCAACCGGACGCGTGCTTACAACCAGATTCATGTTGATCATGATACTGGAGTACTCGTCGACGGTGAGACCGGCGAGCGTCCACGATGGTGGCACACCGTTTGCCATCTCAGGAATGGTCACGCTCGAGTGCACGTCGTTGCGGCCGTATTGAACCTGCGAGACAGAGGTCGTTTTAAAAAATGCCGAAGAAGCAAATAGTTTCTTATTTTTTATTACGAAGCATTTGCGTATTGATTGTTCACTAGTATAAGAGTGAAAACGTACATAGAGCGGCGTGGATTGGTTGTTGTAGAGGACGATGTCGTAGCACTGCGCCGAGGCGACAACGAAGAAGAGCAGAAGAGCGAGACTCATCATTGAGATGTTGAGTGCACTGCATAACTACTTACTCATCCACTTAAATAGGAGTTGGCAAGAACCATCAAACGTGACATTGCTTTTCTGACGATGAAAAACAATGGAATGATTGTTTCATTGCACCGAACCTTTGACCCGACTCATACTTTTCTGCGATCCGTGCAAAACACACTTGTTAGTTGTGTCTATTATGGAAGGGTGTAAGTTGGAGCCGAAACAACGTTATCTCCCTCTTTGAAGGGCCATTTGGAAAGGCGCACGTTTGTTCGAACAAAAGTCACCAGTGCACTGATAACCATGATGAAGGGTATGGACTAGGGTTAGCAAGTGAAGAATGAGTTCTGTCTCTTCATTCTCACTCACAAAGGCGCGCGACGCGGTGTCATTCTGCACGCAGAGACGAGCGATGCGGCCACTCTGCACGCAGAGTGAGTCTACTCTGCGTGCAGAGTAGGGTTAGAAATGAGTGTTTTTGACCGTTTCTTTTCCAAGAAACGACTGATTTCGATTTAGTATTATTACCGAGCAGTATAACACGCACTGATAATGATTCTCAGTGACTGCATTTGTTTTGTCAAGCGATACTTTAGACTTACAAAATATCCCACTGCGCTTGGTTTTTGTATTCAAAGTGGCTTCAGATACTAGTTATCTTTTACCGAAACTTTTCATTCTTGAAACAGTATCTAAGTCTAGCAGATGCCGCTTGTCATCGCCGGCAACCTTGAGTCTGGGCTCGTATTCTTGCACCCACCGATTTGTATGCGCCTCACAACTCACTAGGAAGCCAAATTCCCACCCACTGTGAAACCAAAAGTGGAATCCCCTTTAGGAAACCATAGCCTCACCCACTGGGAGGCGCGCTTGAAACCAGTGGGTGCGAGAAACCAGCGTATCAATTTCTCATAGGATCTGAGGAAATCAAAAGACAACTGCATACAACAATTTGGAATGGTCAATGTATGCAAATGCCAAAATTTGAATGAAAACTAACGATTAGTTTTTGAGTTTTCTCAACTTTTTCAAAATCTACCCCTCTCTGCACGCAGAGTAACTCACTCTGCGTGCAGAGCTAGACCGACCGGGTCATTCTTCATGAAGAGAGAATGAGAGGGAGGGAAAAATCGTTTCTTCCTTTATCGTTTTTCTCTTCATTTGCCATCCCTAGTATGGACTGATCTTCTGATTCCATCTGTCGAGTTTGCACAGTGGAACTCTTCATGTCCATTTTCTTGTTTCGGAGCACAGTGAATGACGCGTAGCTCAGTGTATGAAGCATGGAAGTTCCGAATGCTCAAAATCCACATGAGCGAAAGGAAAGGGGGGGGGTTGTTATAAACTATTACAGGTTTGAAGGTGCAGTTCAATGAAACAGCTAAGAGCTTTGATATCAACAATTCGTCACCAAATGGTCCGATTCGAAGCATTGACTGACACGTTCAAAACCCTTTCTAAGACGGTCAAAAAGGTGACAAGACAGCCCACTACGCAAAGACGAGACTCGCAATCCTTCGTTGTAGTAGTATCGGCGAAAAGAGAGAAGAAAACCTGACCTGAAAATCTAACAATATACAACGTCACCTTGTTCAGGAATATTCTCTATCGCTGTCATTCGCAGGCTCCGTTGCGATCAAACAGCATCAGAACATCTCAGAGTGCCGAATTCGAAAAATCGGGAGGATCACATTTATTTTTTTTCGATATTTTTCTTAATAGAATAATGCTATTGAAGATCAATGGATTTGGAATTGCTCGGACTAAGCCATTCGTCTATATCCCGCTCTGCGGCTCTTTCAAAGCGTGTATACGCGTAATCGTTTCCTAAATGTGATGGGAAATTAATGAGAAACACGTCATAATGGCCTCTAGACTTCCCCGTTCCTGCGCAATACATCATATCCTGAATTTCTGCCTTTCCCTACCTTCTTGATCAGTTCTACACCAAATCATGAGGGCAGAGATACTCGTCACTGCTCTTCTCTTTCTAGTCTCTGCGGAATTCGGAGTGGATTTCAACCAGTGGATCACGAAGACGTACGGGGAAGGAGCGAAGAGGAAGCTGGAAAGGTGACTCGTATTCACTATTTTGTTGCTATGAATAGTCATTTCTTCATTCCTCATAGTCTGCTGAGAGGAAGGAAAAACAATAGACCTTTTTTGCGTGGAATCAATAGACGATTTTTTTTCACGCCATCACTGCCCGGTTCATAATCCTCCCAGCGAACGCTTTATTTGTGGAATACCATCATTTATTCAGACGCGACCTTCCCGGGGGATCATTCGGAGGAAAGAGCAGCGGCAATGAATCTGAAACAGGAGCATATGAGCCAGTCGTCTTCGTGCACGGCGTCAGCTCGAGAGCAGGCGAAATGATGCAACAGGCGGCTAATTACTTCAAGTCGGTTTTTTTTTGTGGCGGATCACGATATCTAATACAAAATCTTTTCAGAAAGAATGGCTACGGCGACTCCGAACTGTACGCCACGACGTATGGAAATGGCGGAAATGCAGACAAAACAAGGTTAATCTCCCACATTTTCTTCCTCGTTTGATGTGTGTTTGAAATCCAACTATTCTTTACATTGTGGCATCCACAAGCGACGAGTACATTTTTCAGATATCTGATAAAAAATATTGAAAACTAAATGAAACCATTTCAGTTGGCTAAAGTATCACATGCAATGCTCCTCTGTCAAGCAGGTGAATTTTCAGTAGAATCTTTTCAAGAAAACTATTCCTCTATTTACGATTATCCTCAAAATGTTGATCTATGCAAATAAAATAGACTTTATTGAGGTCCGAGCAATGATCGTCGCAGCGCACAAATACACAGGAAGGAAGGTAGACATAGTCGCATTCTCCTTGGGAGTGCCCATTGCGAGGAAGGCTGTGATGGGAGGTGAGAATGGTTGCTTCTAGTCATTCTCTGACGAGACGAACGAGAGGAAATTCTAATAAAACATTCCCTCACTGTTTTTATTATATTTAAAATTGTGAACTGCACTTGTCTTTCCGTTTCTTTCGTTGTTAGAATTCACTGCTCTTTTGCATCGACAATCGATCCACTGTCTGATCTGACGTAATTATGACCGCTCGTATAATGGCGCGTGTATGATCTCACTTTCCCATTATCGTTATCCTCTAATTTCATTAAAGAGTTCGCACTCTCACACACTTTTTTGTAGTTGGGAACAAGGAAGAGATCGGACGATAAAATCACGTTGCGAGAGAAAGTGAAACGCGCGATGCCACACTGGGATTTTTCCAACGCGTCCAAGCCGATTCATACTGTCTTGAGTATGCATTCAGGAAGATGCGTTGACACCCGACAGAAACTCGGCGCGCCTCTCACACACATTGTGGACACTTTCGTCGGAGTGGCCGGACCGAATCATGGAGTCTCGCCTGTGGTCAGCACTATTCCATACTCTGCCTTATAAAATACAATAATTCCAATTGATCATCTCTGCGATTCGTTGTCAAGCGCTCATATAGATGTGCTACCACTAACAAATTATGGCGTCGTATGATGAATTGGTCATTTCTTCTCTGTGACTCAGATCGGTCATTTGCCCGTCCCTGGCTGCGCCCTGCTACCCTTCATGCCCATCTGCAATCCAAAAGACGGTCTATTCTCGGGGTTGTGCCCGATCACAAGCGGGTTTCTCACGGTAAGTCCCTTCTCGCCCTCGTAAGCGATGAGTCGAAGGGAAGAGCGTTTTTTTCCCGAAGAACTTAAATTTTGACGATGAATACGACAGCCTTGATTACCACTAATTAATTTCAGGACATCAATCGGCATCACAAGTACGAAGGCGCACATGTCTACACGATAGGGTCGAATAATGATGAGGTAGTGGGCAGTTCGGTATGCGGGCAGGTAGGTACAAATATTTCATTATTGCCAATTTGATCACAAAATCTATGATGTTTAGTCCGAATTTCGATATTTCAGGTGACCACACGCATTCCTCATCAGAACGGAGAGAAACGATACGGCAAACTGCGCCATAACCAGGCAAGATTTTTCCAACATCATTCCACCAATGATAATCATTTCACAGGTTTTCCATAGCTCGTATGACGTAATGCTGAAGATGGTGCGGGATCATTTCGTTAGATGATGATTGAATCAAACTCATAAAATATATTTTGTCAATGATGCTCACACTTATACCTTTCACGAAGTCCCAAGATAAATGTTGAGCCGATCCTTCGTCAACTCATGATATTCTGGTTACTTTGCAGATTCGCTCATTGATGAGATGCTACAACAAACGCTTGATAACTAGTTCGTGAAAAATTGATAAACAATCACGAGAATATAAGATGACAGATAACATCGCGCATAGGAAGACACTTCCTTTTTCCATCCATGTTCGAGCGCAATCGACTCTATGATGATACGCTAAAAAATGTGAGAATTATGTAATTAAAGTAGCCCTTTTGAGCCCCTAATATTGTTTCAATTTACAGTCCATTTCTGCAATTTATCAACATGTCGCAATCGGTGAGGCACTGATACATCGTAAATATTGTGTTGTCATCTCAGTTCTGGCCGTATTAAGCAACGGAACTCTCGCTGCGTTAATCTTGCACAACAGGAAAAGTGAATTCGGAACCTATCGACATCTCCTTTTGACCTTCGCTTCAGTAGATTTTTACTATGCCTGCGTACATTTCCTCATACACCCAGTAAGAATTGTGCAAGGATCTTTTGCATTTTTTCTCAGATTCCAGAAGCTTGGAATAATGTGTGCTTTATGGCCGCGCACGGTTATATTACAGGTTTCAACATCTATTTTTTTGAATGAAAATATTCATTTTGAAAGGGAAATTGGCAGTGGGCTATTACGCATCAGCTCATTCTCACTCGTTTGTTGTACTCGTATTTCATTTTCTTTACCGTTTATTCGCTGTCAAAAGGCTCGTTTTGCAAGAACGTTTCTTGTCGAATAAAGGTTCTAAAAACATATGAACCAACTTGTAGATCTCCTCAATTACGATTATTCTCGCGTGCTTGGTTTTTCTGTCTGATCTTAGTCTGTTGTGCTGTAGTTGGAATGTCATGGTGAGAACTATATCCAAATTTTAAACTCTATTTTTTTTTTAAATATATCAATACCTTTCGCAGGTTCGCCGTCGTATATTGGCTGTACGATATCGATTACTTCGTAGTTGAATATATGAAACCTATTCTGAACAATCATACAGTCAGCTCCAGTCGAGATGTTGAGGAGTATTCCATTGCCTTATTTTGGGTATCAATTATACTGTTTTTAGTTGTGCTTTGCTGACAATAAGAAGGCACTTACAGAAGTATGGAACGTTCAACGGTCCTCGATGGAGCCCACTCCTGGGAGTTTTCATAATGTTTCTAACTATGAGTTCAGCCTATTCAATTATTCTATACGCTGCTTCGGAGATAGTGCGGTTAGTATGTTTCCACTTACTCTGTTTCCACTTACAATTACTCTATTCGCAATTCAAAGTGTCTGTCGCTTTCAGTTTAATGAGAACAATGGTCGCCTCTCAGAGTGAGAAGACTCGCGAAATGACGAAGCAGCTGATGAAAGCGCTCATGTATCAGGTGATAGCGAGTATAATTATATTTTCAATGCGGTCTGACGTAATGAATCCACTCCGTATGTAAGGTTCAATGTTCAATTACAGACCATCCTACCTCTAATTACCGTTTACTTCTCCCCGCTGGTAACTGTGATTGTTGGCTTCTTTGGTGTCCACTTCCCTTACGTCGCCGATCTCTCTCCCCTCTTCTGCGGGATGCATTCAATCATTGACGCTTGCATGCTCATTTACTTGATCAGACCATACAGGTTGAGTTTCGTCAACACGACTTAGACGGAATTTATTAATCTTTCAGAGAGCTCCTCCTTCGATGGATTCGCTGCAATCGTAGTTCACGTACTACAGTAGTTGTTACAGCCACGAATAAAAGTGCAATCGGATCGGCAGCGAATTTCTCTCACTAATTAGAAATGATAAATCTGTGAACTGTCATGATTTAAATGAATAATGATAAATATATAATCGAATCGAAAAAATTGAGACCACAGAATCGAGAGTGTTGGCTGTTCTGTGTTAGACGCGAAGATCTACCTTTTTTTTGAAATGATCGATTGTTCAGAATACGATTGTTCCCTAAACGTTAAAGAAACCTGATCATACTCGGCACATTTCCGGAATGATTCAAAATCAAAATATTTTAAAACTCTTCGAACTCTCTGGCTTTGGTGCACCCGCGATTATTACACAATCTCAATAGCGATGGTGACTAATATACGCTTCTGATTTGATTTTGATTGCTTCTTTCATTCCACAAATATTGCATTATGTCTAAAGTAATAAACAATCAAAGAGTCAAGCTACTAACAAACCAGCTGCATATGTTATATAGGAAGGCGCTTATTTCTTTCTTCCTTCATGTTCGAGCGTCATCGGCTCAACGATGATATACTGAAAAATGTGAGAACTACGTTTTTGTCCCCTTCAATTGCTTCGATTTCAGACCATTTCGGAAATATATCAACATCTCGCTTTCGGTGAGGCAATGATACTTATCACAAATAATGTATTCACAACAGTTCTGGCAGTAATAAGCAACGGAACTCTCGCTGCACTAATCTTGCGAAGCGAGAAAAGTGAATTCGGAGCCGATCGATATCTTCTTCTCATCTTTGCTTCTGTTGATTTTTACTATGCCTCTGTGCATTTCCTCATACAGCCAGTTAGAATTATGTGAGGCTGGTCAAATAATGGTCAAATAGTGATAGAAAAATTATTGCAGATCTCGCCATTCACACTTGTTCTCTCATGCATGGTTTTACGTCCTAATGTTCATATGCTGCATCGTAGTTGGCTTTTCCTGGTAAGAGATTGTGTTAAATTTCAACAAGTAATATCAGCAGTTTTTCTGTCACGTCACTTCAGGTTTTATCACTTTTTTGACAGGTTTATCGTCTTGTATTGGCTGTACGATTCTGATGACTTCGTTATCGAATACATGAAACCTATTCTGAGAAATCACACCCACAGCTCCAGTCAAAAGTTGGAAGAATATTCAATTTCATTATTTTGGATATGACTTGAACCCTTTTTTTAATTTAAGATTATGATTTTTTCTCAAAAAATATTATACGTTGCTACAATTAGAAAATTCCTTGCAGAAGTATGGCACATTCAACGGCCCTAGATTGCTACCACTCTTGGGAATTCTCATAATGTGCATAACCATGAATTCAGCGTACTCAATTATGATATACGCTGCTTTGGAAATAGTGCGGTCAGTGTGGATCAACGCTCTTCTAAACAACTCAAAATCCATGATCCGTGTTCTTTCAGTGAAATGAGAGCAACAGTCGCTTCTCAGAGTGAGAAGACTCGCAAAATAACAAATCAGTTGGTGAAGGCGCTCAAGTATAAAGTGATAAGTCTACAAGAATTCATGAATTGCTCCGTGTAAGATGTATCAGACCGGAAATTGTTGAATTACAGACAATCCTACCCCTACTTACCGTCTACTTTTCCCCAATGGTTACTGTTATCGTTTCCTTCTTTGATTTTCGTTTCCCATACATATCCGATTTATCTCCGCTCCTCTGTGGTCTGCACTCCATTATTGACGCTTGCATGCTTATTTATCTGATCAGACCCTACAGGTATCGTTTTGAAAACATCAATTGCACAAAAAAGTAAGAAGCGTTCAGAGACCTCCTCCTTCGATGGCTTCTTTGCAGTCCCAATGCTAATGCAAAAACAGTGGTGAATGTTACGAATAAGAGCTCGACTGTATCGGCCGCAAACCTTTCTCGCTAATTGAAATTGATAAACGTGCAAGAGCGATCTGTGTACAAGCAGACAGAGGTGCGGGGTTCTGAGTGAATTGAGATGAATTATAGGTGTTTCATGTGACTATTGTTGAAAACCGAATTGGAACAAAATCGAATTTATGCATTTGCAACACACAATCTATAGTTTTGGCTTTGATTTGTTTGCTGCTATCATTGTCATGAGATCGTCAGCGAATGGCGCTCGATCGGGTTGATGAGAAAGGAAGTCATCGACCATGTTCTCGTAGGCTCTGAAAAAATAGAGGTTTAGACGAAATCGAAGTGACTGGACATTTTCTGTACGAATATTGCCTGATCAATAACGAACTGACCGTCCATCACTCGATCCTAGTGCTGATGCGAGAGCAAAGTCGGGAGAAGCAATTGCGTCCACGAGAGCGACACAGTCAGGGGCGAGGGCGCGTTCGAGCACTAGCTGAAACAATACCATTATTTATGAACGAAGTGAGATCTTCACATGTTCCTGCTTCACTTTCGTGCCGAACTCGGGCCCGGTGCAATAACCGCCTATAAACGAATTTTTAGGCATTTTTCTGGCAAAATGAATGATGTACCGATGTAGAGCAGAGCAAGATGCGGCTGCAGCTGAGACAGAGCGAAGAGTCGAACCACGCGACGGAGCACACTAGAAACGATACAAATATTCCTATTTTTGTCGTGTGTTGGTGAAAGATACTGTCGCTTACCTTCTGCACTTCTCATCCTCCACAGCCTTCACAGCCTCCTCCGCCCATCGGATCATTGTTAACTCGGCGTAAGCGATAGCGAGTGGGTGAGCTGTGTCGATCTTAACAGCAAAATGTAAACGAGTAGCGTATGTTTGTTCAATTAGAGCTACCTGTGTCTCGTTCCTTGCAGTGAACGAATCCTCGCCCTTCTTCCTCCTCTTCTCTAGCTCTCCCTCAGTCTCTACAAGCGTATAGTGCAGGAGCCACTCATAGGCAGCGATCACATCTTCAAATTATCGCTCCATTGTGTTTCACTCCTCAATTCATTTACTTACTGTTCAGAGCGTCCTCACTCCATCCTCCGTATGTTGCAGGGCGTACCTTGAGGAAGTCGATAGAACCCATCGGCGAAGTGAGAATGCCCTGAGCATTTTCTCTTTTTTAAATGTATTGAATATTTTCTAATCGATTACCTGCTTCTTCTGAGCCAGCAGGTAGTTCGATGCTTGCTGCACGAGAATGTTATTCTCGCCCTCGAACGTTTGTGAGGGATCGTAGCTGTCGCGCAGTTCGTTCAGTCGAGAGATGTACAGGAACCTACAAGTGTTTCGTATTTATAGTTGATTTCATTTTTTTCTATTTCCATAACACGCGTGTATTTTTTGGACCAGATGAAAACGGGAAATGGACGCTTACCCGTGCCCTCCACAAGCCGCCCTCGCTTCTGCCAATGCAGCCACGCCCAACCATGTGGCTCGCGGTTTACAGCACGAGGAGAGACCGTGAACTTCTTTTGACATTTCCGCCTGAAATTACGATAATCAATCCCGAAATTTGTAAATTTCACTGACCAATTCATTGCTCTTGTCCCCGCTGACCATTCGCGCCAAGTACTCCGAGAAGTGTGCCACCATCTTGTCCTGAAATATTCACGCTTCATAATCCTATTTCATCTGCTCTTTGTCCAAATTCGTTTGAAACAAACGCATGAAATCACCTGGAACAGTCCGATCGAAATGGCGGCTGCTAGGATGGGCAGAAGGCGGCGACGTTGAAGCGGATACGAAAGAATGGGTATCTCGTCTGAAAGGCTATAGCTCATCAGGGGCATGAAATCGAGAAGGAATACCCTGGTTGGCCGGACCGAATTGCTTCCTGACAGCAGAATATCGGATGCCGATCGTTGCTGCAGCTCGCAGAGCGTTCTGTCCCTGCAAATCGATTCATGTGGAGAAGTAGTGAGGCTACCGAATACCTTGCCGACGATTCCCACTCGGCCCATCGACAAGGAGCCCAGACTGACGCTCTTCTTGTCCCGATCGCTCTTGAACGTGTGCACATAGCGACCGTCCGGAGTGATCTCGCATCCGCGATTGAGCAACGCGTCGGTGGAGCAGCGATAGTTCTGAAGAATGTCGCATCTTTTTACTGGAGCGAGTTTGTTATACATACCTCGAAAATCATCCATCCATTCTCGACGGCGTTCCACTGTCCCGGTTTCTCGCCCATGTCTCCGATCCTCAAGCCTGAAACGATATCCAAATTCTGAAGAAAGTGAATCGAATTTTGGCAAAACTCTCTTCATATTGCATTATCTCTTGTACTTGATACTACACGTACCAGGCAGTACTCGATGAGTCTTCTCATCCCTCACTTGTATGACGAAACCGTGCACGCCTTCGCACTTGCCGCCCACGTACAATTGGGCGAGCAGTAGAACATGGGTTGCAGATTGGGCTGAAATTTATTTGCTTTTCTCGAATTCCTGATATCGTTGAATATTTATTCATATCATCTGAAAAGGGCTAACCGAGATTGCCGCACCAGACTTTCATCGCGCCGATGTGTGGCGTGCGGAAGATCAGCTCGCCGTTCTGTAGATAGGGGCCACAAGGCCCAAGACCGATTTCAACTATCACTCCCAAAATTGAAGCCAAAGTGTCCCCCTGGACCCCAATAAGATCATACTTTTTGCCGTTTGTTGATATCTCATCTCTTTGTCGCGCTAGAGCGAAAAAAGTGCATACACAATTTGCCTCCGCTTTCAACTGAAACGCGAGACACAAAACACAGGGGGCGGAGCCTAAATTTTACTAGCGCAATCAAGTAGGATCGTGAAAGTCCATTCATGCATGCCGTCGATGGTCTACTGGTTGTGCTCTAGCATTTCCCTCGGCACCCTTTACGTTCGAGTCCGCTCCTTTGCAAAGATTTTTGCCAGAGTTCGAGATAAACAGCGGAAGTTTCGCAGGAACGGAATCAAATAATTACGCGCGTACTAAAACTTTTGAATATAGAGCACAATTCAGGGTTATGATTTTTCATTGCTTTTTCTTCACTGAGTTGCTTGGATAAAAAGTAGGAATCGATTTTTCAGGTTGCAAACAGTGCGCTCTCTTTACAAATACGAAATTCACCTATCCCTCGAACATATATTCAGATTTTGACCTACTCAACTATGAATGACACAGTTTGCAAGTTGACTAATCGATAGAACATGCTAATAGCTATCCAACGCAATTTAGAATGAGAGATTTCATTGAGAATGAGCTTTGTGCTCCCCTCGTCTCGCTTTTTGAGCGATTCGTGTCCGCACAAAGTGGGCGGAGCTTGTGGCCCCTATCTGTAGAACAGTAATTATAAACGAGTTGACATATTTAAAGCTGTGTTTAAAGTTTAAAGCAGCTAGGCCAAGACGTCAAACTTAATATTAGCGGTGGCAACCGCTGGAGCATAACACCGACTCGCGCGCGCACAGAAGAAACATAAGCGATAATTAAGGGTTTTGTTCTACTGCGAATATCAAACCTCGTAGGTGACGGTCGTTTGGAAGGCCTGCGTGTTGCTGCCATGAGAGAGTTCCGTGAGAGAGAAGCAGCCGACGATCTGAAAAATATTTTAGAATCAGCTTCTTTTCGGGCTAAATTAAAGGAAAAAAAGAAGAAAGGAAGGAAAAATTACCTCGTTCCTCTTCGCTTTCTCCACAAGATGCGCGTGTTTCGCTGTGCCCATAGACATGAGAGAGTTGATGAACACCTGGAACAAACTTGTTCATCTCAGAGTTCATCTCGATGCTGTTCGTCTTCAGCTCGAAAAGAACAATGTTCACTAACGTGGAAGTGCAGCGTAAATCGCGCGTGCAGCCCATTGTCGTATTCTTCGAGCACCTTCTCGAAAGCGACATATTTCTCATGTTCGGCGTGCTGCTGTAAATTTTAATGTCGAATTTCAACATTAGGTCGAAAATGCATATTACAAGAAAAAGAAGTCTAAAGGTAAGACACAGGGAAAGGAAATATAGTGAAATAGAGAAATACTAACATCAAAGACAATTCGATGATCCAGCAGCCTCTTCCATCTCTTGTGAGTGACTAGTCGCGACTCTTCCATGCTCAGCTTTCGATTCTCCTTGTGGAAAATCGGATCCGCCTCGAGCGTTCGCCAGATTTCATCCTGCAATTAGCATTCTGTTTGATTGATTACTACGGGATTTCAGCTAGAATCTCTCTAGCGAAATTTAACTTTGTCGGTGGACGAGTGCCTGAACAGGATATCTGAAATATAACCTTGTAACGGCACTGGTCCTCTCCGCCCTGCAGTATCACTCTCATCTTCTTCGCGTCAAACGTCGCCCTCCTTCTCCACTCATCCAAACTCGCGCCAGGTGCTACAGACCAGAGATGATCGGACATTGCTTCCTGGAGAACAGATAAACTAATTATTAAAATGAGCTTGCACTAAGGAAAATACTGAGAAACTAGAAATTCCACGGCTAAATTCATACTCGAACACGCCACGGTGTATAGATGAAGAATTAAGGAAACATACTACTCTTCAAAAGGAAAGAAATACTCCCCCATCGTTCCAAACTACGCGATCCTCGCTGGTAGGCGATTGTTGACCGGCACAGCATGTGTAAGTATAGTAGCGAGAGTGCTCGTGCGGACGAGAGACTGTGGCGATTGGAGAGAACGCAGAGTTGATAAGGCGCGTCGACTACGATTCGATAACACACTGCCCTTTTGCATGTAAAGAAACGTGGATTCCACAGAAGAAAATCTGAGGATTTTACTGAACATTTCTTATATTTTTTGTTTACAGCATGTTTGATGTGCTTGAATCCGACAAAATACTTCAACCGGCAATTTAAATCTGTTATCCTAAAGTTGAAGTAACACCTCATTCGAAAGTACAAAGAAAAAAGAATATTTTATCTGAAATATGGAGAGGAAGGAAAAAACGAAAATCAGGGTTTCGTGCTTAGCAAATGGAAGAAGGGGGTATGGATAAAACAGGGGCTTCGTTCTTCTTGGTGAAAATCAGTCGACGAATAGAGGGAGTGAATGCAATCAGACACCTTCAAACAGTCATGTATGCTACGATAGTCAAATGAAAGGTGATACAGAAAACTTCAGATAAAAAAGTATGCTGTCCAACCACGTCTTCTCAAGGCGAAAACTGGTTGGACGTGACTTTACGTTACATCTTTACCCACCAAAACGGAGTTAGCGCTGATAGTCCGAGGAAGAGAAATTGCGCTCCTGCCGAGAACGGAACCTGCCAGTATTTAGCCACAAGCTAAAACCGAATTATTGTTATTATCGTATTATAATAAAAATGAAATACGCACGCTATTGATGAAAAATAGCATGTAGAAAACGTAAGAAACCACGCTTGTGACCATCAATCCAATCTCAACATTGAACCTGAATATGATTGTTGCAAAATGTAGCAAACATTCATCATTCACTTTCGATTCTCTGGACGTACGAAATTTTGACGTTCTTTCACAAGGTGAACGACCAGGATGAAATTGACGATGAGTGAAGCGAGGCTCACTCCTATTGTGAGGACATTGGATATTGTAAAGAGAGTCTGAGTATGAATATATCTGATGTAAATTGTTCAAATGTATACCTCATCGGTTCTTGGGGAGCTTGGAATGACAAACATTGTCTCTAAATATTTAAATGTTTCGTAATAGGATTTAGTATATGCGCCGAGATCGATTATTGCAGGAACTGTGAGAATGAGTGAACAAATCAAGGAAATTATGAAGAAAGAGATGTCATTCTAAAAATAGAACGAGATGATTGTGAAACATTGCATTACGACTCACTCCTTTTTGCCGCAACGACAGCACTCTTTTCAATCTGTTCAATGCTACAAAAAGTGCAGAATGGAGACTCATTTTGTTGAAGAATGTATTAATGATTGCTGCGAATAATCATGCATGCTAAATTACAGGCATGTAAAATGCTCACATATTGCCGTCGATAGATTGTTGTTCCTGACGAAATCATAGAAATTATACATGAAGGAATACGAACACAATTGGAAGACAATCAAGTATGTCACTCCCGAGATGAGTGACTGAAATTGCACATCTTTTGATCGCCTGCACTAATTGTCACTCAATGTTGCTCCATTGAGTACGATCAGCTTGAAGGTGAAGTTTTCGGAAAAAGGAACGACGACGAGCAATTTCCAGTATATGAAGCAAGCGAATGGAATAGTCATCGAGAGTATCACTGTGATCAGCACAGTTTCACATAAATCGAAAATTATCATTGCTATCATTGCGCTCAACTTTTTCTGCTGTATTCCCGATCAACTGAAAGCTGCAATATAAGTTTCTTTATATTATGGCCCAACCTACTATCACGCCCTTCGTTTGAGATTTCCTAGGAAGTATAGTCGAAATTGACGGGAAATGGCGTTTTTTACCCCGCGCAAACATGAAAAACCAGCAATTAGTCGTAATGCGGTTAGATGCTCTGAGTGGTCCTACCTGTGTCCAGTTAGTAGTTTACTATTCTCACCCATCACTCAGTAAAAGAATAGTGAGGAATCCACCATTCGAAGCAATTGTACAACTTATTAGTACAACAGCAATATTACACCAATTTTGGTCTGTTAGTCTCAAGAATTTTGCGTTACTTCGTTACTTCTTGTTATCCTTTCAAAAGGAATTAATATTTATCCACGGAGGCTGAATTACCTGAATATAAGTGAAGTGGACGGGACAGGGCGATAGAGAGGAGAATAACGTACAATGATGAAAAATGATTGTGTTCATGAAACTAATGATGGAGGTATAGACACTACGGAGACTTCGGCGTTCTTGCTGAGAGCCAGTCGACGAATAGAGGGAGTGAAGATGATCAGACACCTACAATGATGCAATCGCTGGACAAAGTCGTTTGACTTTCATCTACCAAAACGGTGTTAGCGACGACAGTCCGAGGAAGAGAAATTGAGCTCCTGCAGCGAATGGAACTCTCCATATTGATGCCACCACCTAGACACGAAGAATTTAAACTTATAAATAATGCTATTCTTACGGTATTGATGCTGAATAGCATGTAGAAAATGTACGAAACCACACTTGTAATCATCAAACGAATTTCTACATTGAACCTCAAAAGTGTTGTTGTGAGAAATAACAGGGAAAATGTACTGAAATAAAAAAAAGGAATTTACTTTCGATACTCTGGTCGCTCAAACTTTTGTCGTTCTTTTATAAGGTATACAACCAGGATGACGTTCACAACAAGCGTTGCAAGGCTTACAACGATCGAGAGTGTACTCGATATTCTACTAGGAATCTGAAAATTAACATATCGTCATTTCAAACACTTCACAGTACCTCGCTGCCGGTAGTTTTGGTGATGGGAAAAACAATGATGAGGGTGTTATTTTTCCATGGAATCTTATCGATTACATAATCAGAGGTAGTAAACGTGACGAGGTCGATTATAGTAGGAAGTGTGAGAAGTAGTGAACCGATTATGGAAATGAAGAAGAATGTCTGGTCATTCTATAACTACGCGGTCGCAAGAAATCAAAACAAATTTCGACTCACTCCTTTGAGCCGCACAGACAGCACAGTTTTCAAACGATTTAGTGCAACAAAAAGTGCCGTATAGAGGCTCATTTCGTTGAAGAATCGATTGATGATGGCTGTGAATAACATTTCAAGAATGATTACTCGTATATGAGATGCTCACCAACTGTAGTCGATAGATTGTTGTATTTCACGAACTCATAGAATGCAAGCATGAACGGATAAGAGGTTAGTTGAAAGGAAAGCAAGTATGCCACACCGTTAAGAAGCGCCTGTTCGAATAATTTATTCGAAAACGCATTTGGGGTATATTAAAGTTACTGTACGGCAAATCCATACTCTGTAGTTAAAGCTCGTGCCCCCAAAATGACCTTTTCGACCTAACGCCAGTCGACTGCCCCAATTCTCGACATACCGTTGCTCCATTGAATACGATCAACTTGAAGGTGAAGTTTTCAGCAAAGGGAGGAACGACTAGGAGCTTCCAATAAATGACGCAAGCGAAGGGAATAGTCAGGACGAGTAAGAGTGTTATCAAAATAGTCTCGCAAAGATCAAAAACCAGCATTGCATTCATTGCGCACGACTTTTCCCTGAATTTCTGGTCAACTGATTGTTGAAATCGGTTTTTTTCACTGTTTTTACTAGTAATTATTGTGCCGACCTACTATTAGGGCTTTTCCCCGCGAAGTGAAGGCGAAATTGACGGGAATTGGCATTTTTACTCTGCGCAAACACAAAAAACCTTCAATTATTCGTAACTTTGCTATCAGATGCTCTGAGTGGTCCTACCATGACGTATTAGAAGCCCCACCCCTTTTACAATGACTTTCCACTGCCAAACAATGTTCGCATAGTGGTGTACTTTGATTTCGGTAACAAGATACCAATTCCAAATATGTTTGAGAATTATTCTTTATTATTCTGTTGTTGCGATATCGAAAATATATTTGAATGAATCCGGGGCCGCTATACAAGAAGCTATTTTTAGCTGTTACCCCCATGATTTTTGCGAAATGCGGATGTCATGAAATATAAGAGGGTGGTATGGACACAGCGAAGACTTCGTCTATCTTGGGCAAAGCCAGTCTCCGAATCGAGGGAGTGAATATGATCAGACACCTACGAAAAAGATTAATATAAAATGTCAGAATAGTATTAAACGGATTTTCTGGTCTTAAAAAACTGAGTGTTTTTCAAAAAAAATTTCAAAAAGAGCCTCCTTACCAACGGAGTTAGTTATGACAGATCAAGAAAGAGAAATTGGGCTACTGCCGCGAATGGAACCTTCCCGTAGGTAGCCACCACCTTCTTAAATTAATTCATACTAATGATAACATACTTACGGTATTGACGACAAATAGCATGTAGAAAACATAAGAAACCACGCTCGTAAACATGAATCCAATCTCTATATTGAACCTCAAAATTGTTGATATGGTTTTTTGAAAGGGCAACGGAATGACCGGGACATCGATTAAAATTCTACTCAAACAATAACACACTCTACCGTAAACATGAAAACTAAGAGAGCTCAAATTTTGGTCATATAGTTTCTAAGGGACCTGCAATCTCTCAGAAAATGTGTGATATTTATAAAATTTACTTTCGATTCTCTGGTCGCTCGAATTTTTGTCGTTCCTTCAAAAGATAAACAACCAGAATTACGTTCACAACAAGTGTGCCAAGGCTTACAACGATCGAGGTGGTTTCGGTTATTTTACTGATAATCTGAAAATATATATGGCTTCCGAGTGAATAATTTCACTGTACCTGACCAGTACTATTGGAGCTGGGGATGACAAAAACGTGCTTCTCATATTCGAAAAATAGATAAGATGAGTAGGTAAATGTACAGAGATCGATAATAGAAGGAATTGTGAGAATTAGTGATTATGGAAATATGGAAATGAAGAATTATGGAAATGAAGAAGAATGTGCGATCATTCTAGCAAAGGTAATAATGAAACAATACAATTTCTACTTACTCCTTTGTGTCTCAAAGACATAATTGTTTTCAGTCGATTCAACGCTACGAAAAGTGCCGAATGGAGACTCATTTCGTTGAAAAATTTATTGGTGATAGCTGCGATTTATATTATGAGATCAATTATTGACGCAATACCTATTGCACTCGACAGATTATTGTGCTGTACGAACAAATAGAAGTCAAGCATGAACGCATAAGAGCATAGTTGGAAGGAAAACAAGTATGCCACTCCGTTCAGAAGAGCCTGTGATCACTTTGCCATTTTATAGTCTGATTTCAATATATACCTGTAATAATCGCAAACTTACTGTTGTTCCATTCAGTACGATCAATTTGAAGGTGAAATTTTCAGCAAACGGATTGGTGACTAGTAGCTTCCAGTATACGAAAGATGTGAATGGAATCGTAACGGCGAGCAAGGATGTGATCAGTACAGTCGCAAAGATCGAATATTAGAATAGCACGCATACCGCACGACTCTTCCCCTGATATTCTGATCAACTGACTTTCGACAAGTTGATTATTTTTACTAGTAATTATTTTGCGGGCATACTATTACGCCTCTCCAACGAGTTTTGCCTGTAAGTGAAACCTCGCGTAAATAGGGACTTTTAGCCACGCAAACACGCAATGTTATTCGTAAGATTTACCGTCAGATTCTCAACCGCGACTGTTGACGAGGAAACAGTAGAAATATATTTTATTAGGTTGATGCAAAAGTTTCTGACGGTTGCGTTTCCTAAAAATTCAGCCGGATGGCTACTTCTATCATCAATTCTAACCCACATTTTTTTAGAGGGTGGGTGGCCCACTATAACCAAAATATAAAATTGGATCATGAATTCACAGTATGTGACAAATAATTTTTAATGTCGAATCTGGCGCAAATTGGATCGAAAAAATCGATCTGATGTGTTCCCGATTGTGGGAAATTCTGCGTATACTAGCGATATATTTTCTCTGCAAAAAATATAAGTGTTATGGCAGGGGTTGCTCTTCCTAATAAGGGTGTAATATCCGGCTTCTGAAGTACCGTGAATGCATTACAGCGACAAAAGTACCGATTTAATCAACAACATTTCTTGGTGTCAGCTGAGAATTTTGCAGCTTACGAAATCGGATCAGCCTATAAAAACTGTTTTCGACACTTATGAGGCCGGATCTGAGAAAAGTGACCACCCCCCGGACATTGCGCCAAGATTTTCGATATGGGCCTCCATACTCATAGGGCCTGGGGGTCCTTTGACCTTGTTTACAAAAATGATGACGTCACCGCCTGTATTGCGCAATGCGGCGCAAAAGCTGCGGGTAAGTGTTAAAATGATGAAAATTCATAATTTTTCAACCGAATAAGTTAGAATCAAAATTCCTTTTGCAGTATGTTAGGCATGCCCAGAGTACGCCATACCACCATTGGGATTGAAATTTGCTCAATTCTGACCTCGACTTTTTGAATGAATCCTTCACATTTCACGATTTCTTTGTATCTGAGATTTAGTTCCGAGCATAATTTTCTTTATGGGGTGGTTCGTCACTGCCATAGGCATCATGCCCACCTATGACCAACATCGGATTCCGGGTCAATCTTAACGAAAATGCCCCTTGAATGATCGCCACTCGGGTCCAGGGTTTACTTTATCGGCATTTTCCATTGACTCTCTACGGCTATCTAGCCAGTAATAGGCCAAATAGTAGAATTACATCATATCTCGAATATTTATCGCTATAGGAGTTGAATCGGCGACAGTCATTTTTTTGAATTTTTTTCGACCATGACCCGGGGTTCATGCCTCGATCGTGAATCATGCCCATGAACCCCGGGTCATGGTCCGAAATGACCCGAAAAAAAATACACCAGTGTATGCTACAGTAGCCCAATAATATATTGTAGCCGAAATCACCATAATACAGGTCTCGCAAACAGAATTTTTTCGAAATTTTTATTAAAAAAACAGTTCTCGATTCCACTGCTGCCGTAATACGGAGATTTCGGCTACAATATATTATTTGGCTACAGTAACATACACTGGTGTATAGTACTTGAAGATTCTCCATCATGATTTTTTCGGTCCATTTCGGACCATGACCCGGGGTTCATGGTCATGATTCCCGATCGAGGCATGAACCCCGGGTCATGGTCGAAAAAAATCCAAAAAAATTACTGTCGCCGATTCAACTCCTAGCGCTAAATATTCGAGATATGATGTAATTCTACTATTTGGCCTATTACTGGCTAGATAGCCGTAGAGAGTCAATGGAAAATGCCGATAAAGTAGACTCTGGACCCGAGTGGCGATCATTCAAGGGGCATTTTCGTTAAGATTGACCCGGAATCCGATGTTGGTCATAGGTGGGCATGATGCCTATGGCAGTGACGAACCACCCCATAAAGAAAATTATGCTCGGAACTAAATCTCAGATACAAAGAAATCGTGAAATGTGAAGGATTCATTCAAAAAGTCGAGGTCAGAATTGAGCAAATTTCAATCCCAATGGTGGTATGGCGTACTCTGGGCATGCCTAACATACTGCAAAAGGAATTTTAGTTCTAACTTATTCGGTTGAGAAATTATGAATTTTCATCATTTTAACACTTACCCGCAGCTTTTGCGCCGCATTGCGCAATACAGACGGTGACGTCATCATTTTTGTAAACAAGGTCAAAGGACCCCCAGGCCCTATGAGTATGGAGGCCCATATCGAAAATCTTGGCGCAATGTCCGGGGAGGGGAGCAAAATAGTAAATTTTCTCAGATCCAGCCTCTTATCAGAAGATCATAATTTTCGAAAAGTCTCATGTCTAAATTCGGGAGATGGTCGTTCACTCATGAATCTATTTTTGTAGTAATACTAATTGACTGTTCTTACTTCCTGTGAAGTTGGTTTGCCATTATAACAATTCTCTATAAAGTACTGGCTTGAGAATTCCGAATCGCTATCGCGAGTTCTTCGTTTTAGCATTGTAACGGTATTTCAAATTCTATTTGTCTCTTCTAGTGGGCGCTAAAATGTTCACCCACGTCCTCTTTTACTATGAGAAAGTATGAGCGGATAAGTTGAAAATGAAAGCTAACATCGATCAGAACAGATAAATTCAAAATCGTCAGAAACTTTTGCATCAACCCGATATGTATGCCTGAGTGGCGAGGATATTCTTGCAATGTAAAGTTGTGGAAGGATGATATTGTCGTAACATGAAAGTATCAGATGCCGGATTTGCTGCCGGAAGTGATGGACACAGCGGAGATTTCGCAATTCTTATTGATTACCAGACGACGAATGGAGGGAGTGAACACGATCAGGCACCTTCAAGGACTTGTCATCTCATTACTTTGAAAAAAGATGATATATTCCTCACACAAGCAGCTTACATTACTTTAACAGCCCCGACTTCAAAAAAAGGAAGTAAAATGTGGATAGGCCTTTGCCATAACTTACCAAAATGGAGTGAGTGCTGACAGTCCAAGGAAGAGAAATTGTGCTGCTGCCGAGAAAAAAATCTTCAAGTGTTGAGCGAGCATCTGCGCTAGTTTGTTTTTTAACAAAAAACAAAATAATTAAGTTAACTAACGCCGTTGATGAAAAATAACATGTAGAAAATGTAAGAAACCACGCTTGTAACCATCAATCCGATTTCGACGTCGAACCTCAACGTTGTTGCCTTGAATTGTACAACTATATTTGTTGCTTACTTTCGATTTTCTGATCTTTCGAACCGTTGACGTTCTTTTACAATGCAAACTACCAATATGATATTGATAACAAATGTAGCGAGGCTAACAACGATCGAGAGGACACTAGATATTGTGCGAAGCTTCTTCATATAAAATTTATGTAAATTTTTTTTAAAGATGAGTGTACACCTCGTCAACAGTTTCAGAGCTGGGGTAGAAAATTTTCTTCTCCATCCATTCTAATTTTTGGTATTTTGAGGTGCTAAATACGCAGAGGTCAATTATAGCAGGAAGTGTGAGAATAAGTGAACAAATCATCGAAATTATGAAGAATAAGAAATCATTCTAAAAAAACAAGTCATCGGAAAACTTCGAATTACTTCTTACCCCTTTCGGGCGCAAAGATAGCACCGTTTTCAATCGGTTCAGTGCTACAAAAAGTGCCGAATGGAGACTCATTTTCTTGAAGAATGCATTGATGATGGCTGTGAATATTATTGATGATCTTCCAATTAGACACTCTCACCAACTGCATTTGTTAGATTATTGTTCTGGATGAAATCATAGAAGTCAAACATGAAAGAATAAGAGCATAATTGGAAAAAAATCAAATATGCGACTCCGTACAGAAGGGACTACAATTATCTTTCATTTCGTATTGTGATCGGGAGTTTTCAATGTCATCTTCTCTAATCGTAAACTCACTGTTGCTCCATTGAGTACAATCAACTTGAAGGTGAAATTTTCGGCAAATGGAGAAACTACGAGCAATTTCCAGTATGTAAAGCATGCGATCGGGATAGAAATAGCAAGCAATGCCGTGATCAGAACAGTCTCGCAAAAATCAAAAACGATAATTGGAATCATCGACATTGCTCACGAGTCTTCGCAAGTATTTCTGATCAACTGATGGGGAAATATCCGTTTTTCCTAGTAATTAGTAACCTACTATTACTACTTTCGTCCAAGATGTTTCCTTTATGTCTTAGAAGAAGTGAAACCGAAAAATTGTGAATAATGCTCAACCAGAAACAATCCCGACAAATATATTCAATTCGTGCTGGGAGATATCAGGAGCGGCCGTGTCTGTAAAAAGGTTACTTTGATATTCTTTTTTTACTGTTTATCTTTTTTACCAGCCGATTTCGCCCCCGCCTTCGGCGGGGTCTGATCGGCTGGCAGGGTTCACCGCTGCGCATTTCGCTACTCATTTGTCAATTTGGAAAGCTCGCGCAACATGTTTCGACGTGTTTACAATGTCGTGACCTCTCGATTTGTTACAGTTTCGTAACCTGTTTACGTGAATTTCGCAATAGTGGACAAACATACATCGGGAGGCCTCTCTCCTTTATTAAGGAGTATGATATCATTTGTCGATTTGGAAATTCAATTATTTTTCCGACAAAGCGATCTCGTAGCTATGCTGATCAATGTGGTTGTTAGGCACAGATAAGGCTCATGCTGTCGAGTACACTCGCTAGGCACGAAGTTGTGCGCACATTAGTTCTATGGGAGAAACGTGAAGGAGGGAGAAGGGAAAATTGTGTAGAGACGGGAGAAATAACGTGCACACTCATGTTGCTATTGCACAACATTGCGCGCGCAACTCCACCTCCGTCATCCTCTCTACTAAACTCACTCCTGCCTGGTTTCCCGCTTATTTCAAGCAACGTTTTGGGGTAGGGATCTGGAATGACAGAATCTACCGTTCCCACTCCTGATAGGAAGGAAATCGTTGGCCTTCTAAAGAAGCATGGTGAAGAGATCAAGGATGAGGTTGGTGCTATATTGTTTGACTAGTATCCCTTATGGACCGAGAGATGACGAAGGTCTTAACCATTTGCTTACAGGATTCCTTCACTTTTGAAAGACTAGGCGAGGGTCGTGGATTCTGTTCTCCGATCTACAAAGTGAGTATCGGAGACAAATCTTACGCGGTGAAGATTACAAACCACGGAGGGAATATCACTGGTGAGCGACGTTTACTAGCTGCACACACAGTGAAGTTTGCTCAAATTTACGATTCTATCGTTTACTAATCGGAAAGACCGCAGAGGGCGCGGTCGGACTGAATAAGAACGTGCACAACCGTGAGTGCGATCTGTACGAGTGGGTGGCCGGCTATTTGGCGGATGGAGGAGAGAGGACGGATATGGAGAGACTGGCCAGGACGTTTGGAGGAAGAAAATGCAAGGAAAGAGAGGTAAGAGATTCAAGAACGAAGGACCAAAATGACTGATAAAAATCATTAAAACGTCCATACATAACAATAACAGGTCACTTGAAAATTGTGAATTAGTGAAAAGTGAAAAATATATATTTTTTCCTTCAGGGTTTTCTCATAATGGAGGATCTATCTGGTAAAATGACGAGCGACGTCGATTTCACGAAGGGATACACGGTCAATGTGGTAGGTGGAGTAATTCCCATCTACGAAGATTGATCTTTGATCTCTCAGGTCAAGTCAATCATCCGATGCATTGTCGGATACCAGAGCGCTTATCTCAGTGCAGAGAAAAAGGTTGATTCTCGATTTATTTTATGTCCAGAGATGTGTTGAAAATATGGCAATTTTCATAGAATTCTAGGGAGGCAGTATTCTGAATTGAGTCGTAAATAAAGGTTTTCGTTTAGTTTCCGATCTCTGACAAGTCAGTTTGCCACACTGCCGTGATTAACATGGGCGTCCATTGCGTACGAGCACTCGCAGAGAAGGAATGGCTGACCAAGGATAAGAGGAGGTTAGCAAATTTTGAAGCACTGGAATTGATTTTTGATCTCTCCCTTTCAGCTTTCTACTCGAATTAGTGAAAAATGCTGCAGCGATACAGGATGAGTACCCAGACTTTGCCAAGGTTCGAATATAGATAACTTTTCATATCTAATCTCTCATCAGTCGCTGCCTCTCACCCTTACTCATTGCGATCTCTGGCCTAATAACATGCTATTCGAGAAGACCAAGGATCATCCTGAAGGAGAACTGCTGGCAGTCGTGGATTGGCAGTGTGCCAGCGTCGGTGAGTCTTGCGGCAAAATCGTGGTTATGGCGATGATGGTACGGTATGAATCGATTGTGCAGGAAATGCTCTATTGGACGTCGCATCTGCTATTGGAGTTTGCCTCACTCCCGAGAATCGACGACTTCATGAAGTGGACTTGGTCGAATACTATCTGGAAGAGATTGAGAAGAGGAAGGATCGATTCAGGGAGAAGACAGTCTTTGACAAGGAAACGGTAGGTGGAAGTTCTAACTTCACGAACCACGTTATGATTGCATATAATTGATAGCATTTATTTTCTTTAACCACCAATCTTCTTCGTAGGTGTTGAAGATGTATCGGGAGTCACTCAAATGGGCTGCCCTCCAACTCGTGTTCACAGCAGTCTTCAATCCAGCAGCAGATCAACCCGAAGAGGGACAAGAAGATGGTCCATTGAGCAGACGATTGAAGGCCATTATGGAGGAGATTTGAAACAGATTCGCTCCGATAATAACGCATTTTGAACATGATGCGAAATGAAGGATAGAAATCAAACTAGAAATAAAAAGAATTGAAATCATTATGATAAGCAAAAAAATGTTCATCTGTCGTTAATCAATTATACAAGCACAAGAGAACACTAGGCAGCATCTCCCATCACGCCCACTCATTTCTGAGCATTGCAAAGTACACGGTGGTGTTGTCCCTATTCTGCTTGCGAATCTCGTCGGCCGATTTCCTCCTGCAAATTCGAGTTATTCGTTTTACGAGATATGATTTCGGCCAAGCAACCAAGACCAAGCACCCCCTCTAAACAAGCTCACTTCGCATCAGTAGCCGCCACCATTAGATAGACCTCGGGCAGCAATCGTCGAATAATCGGAACGCGAGCTGTAGCCCGTCGGAATCGGTGATCGAAGAAGGGCATGATGCTAACGGCAATCGCAGCCGTGCTGAAAGTACAGCAGATTGCTACAAATATAGATTCTCTGCTATTTTAAACATATTTCTGTTTTAAAACAAGCTCCAAATGGATTACACCAACTAGTAAAAAGTGCTTCGCTAATTTCCAATTTTTTTATAAACTCACACGGCCAGCCAGAAGTCGAACATAGCAATAGCGATCTGTTTAGCGAGAAGAAAGTTGTCAGGAAGGCCGCGATAGAGACCGATGAAGAGAAACGCCGGCGATCCGCAGAGAAAGACAATTTTCGCCATGCCAACGGCAATCTGCATTTACTCTTTTTTTTCTTTTTACAAATATTAAAAAAATTGTTGCGTTTCTTCTATTCCTGAGAAGTCCCGAAGCGTTCAGGAGTGCCAAATATTATTATTGCTGTAGCTATCCTCACCCTCATTATCGCTAAGTTCTCTCTGAGTTGATACGTTCGATTGATTGAATATCGGTTGAAGTGAGATCTGCGCTGCATATTGAGCAATTCTTTGCGATTATAGCGAATGAGAAGGACAAATAACTAAAATGAATCATTTTGACAATTGTGGAAACCGCATTTCCTTACCAAGAAGCCGACACTGAGCGATCCCGCGAAGAATATGATGATTAACCATCGAACGAGTAAAACTGCAATTTCATTTGTAGTTTTAATTATGATACTCTCCTGAAAGATAATCTTTCTATCGCACCAAACCCCTACACAAATAATGACAAATCCTTTCAACGATATCTTGCGAAATACTAATACTAGGACTAAGACAGTTGTACTAAGACACTAAGACGAAATACTAAGACAGTTGAGCGCTCACAATGTCCATTATCCCTGTGGAATGTGAGAATTTTCGCGGTGCCAACAGCGAATAATTCCGGAATGCAGATCATTACCACGGCAGCGATGAGTGTGGACGCGCTCTCCTTCTCGTACCTGACTTTCATATTTATAATTTGGCTCTGAAGGTTTCATATTTTTTCTCATATTTATTTTTATTTGTCATTTATTTGTAATTCGATCCAGAATTGAAACATAAAGTTGTACTATTCTACTCTTTATTGCCCATCACAGAAAAGAGATAATCTATAAGTCAAGCTCAACATCATACCAAAGAATTTATGCTCACCAAGACCAATACCAAGTAGCAATCATCCGGTCGACAGTGAACCATAAAAGGCTGAAAACATTACAATATTTTATTTTTAATAATGTATTCTCACATGTACATGAAGAAACTGTACATAGTGCGCCGAAGCATCGAACAAATTGCAAGAATTTCGTTGAAATCTCAAACGAAACTATTGCAATTACTTAACCAGAATTCTCAAACCTGTCAGATCCTCCGCGAAATATTGAGCGTATATTATCACTAAGCGTGGAGCAAATCCGGTAATTCCATGTGAAACGATAAATACAAGGACGGTCCGCAACTATAATGTTTCATTAATTCAATTCGAATTTAGCAGTCTAACATTCCGATGAAGTGGTTTGGCATAGAAACACACGTGCATGGTGATAGGTGTCACGAAAATAACGTATAAACAAATAAATGTCTGCAAATAATTTTTAGAGAGCAAGTGAAGCTATTACTTCGTACCTCGATCAAGTACACCAATTGGAAGAAGGATTCGTGACCTTCCATTGAACTTCGAGTTATGTACACCGCGTAGCGTTCCATTTTAGGATAAATACAGTAAAATTATTTTGAAATGACAACTCTTCATCACTGTCAAACACTACACAACACTGCTCCGACCACGGAAAAATATTTCGCTACTTTGTTACTCTACCGGAATGTCGAGGCAGAAAGCTGATAAACAAAATTCCTTACAAACTAAGTTGATTAGTTGCACCTAATTCAACCTATCGCACGATGTAGGTTAAACGACACGTACCACTTTTCCACTTTTTATTTACCTCACGTCAGTTTGAATGAAACTTCCGGCAATGATAATGACAATGCACCGATCGAATCAATAAAGTAACACGTACTTCGAGTTAAAGTATGCTCAATATACGACTATTTCAGAATGTTTGAGAGAGAGAGAGGTTTTTTTTTAGCAATTTTAATTTTTCTCTCTGAATTTAGCTTTAGAAGTAGTAAATGTGAAGCTCCAAAGCGCTGTGAGCTTGACGAGGTAAACGGAAAAAAATGAGGACGACGTGAGAAATAAAAGTACCTGGAACAATAAATGAATGTGTTCAAATTTTATCGTCTTGCGCTTGGTGCGATTTTTAGAAAAAAAGTTTAGTAGGCACAAAATGATGACATAACTAGAATGGAGAAGGTGTTGGATATTGTCACTCAAAGAAGCATACAGTGTCACACTGCAACCGTGATGCTACCAATTTGATAAGTATGCAGACCATGACGTGTGCACTGCAAATATTAACTGTTGTTCTCACCACTACCATCATTGGCGGAAAATCATAAGGTTGCTATCGATCGCAAGAATCGTTCGAAGAATACATACTATTTATACTATATTTCAAGAAGGGAAGATTACGAAATATCGATGAACGTCGATTCATTCACGAGACGCAGGCGTAGTCTATTTGAGCAAAACGAAGATCAGTTTCATTATTCGATTGATTACTTTTCTTTATTTTTTTTCCAGATCATAACAACATTTACACGAAAGGGAATCGTGCAAATTGGTAGCATCAAGCGCTGGAATTTGTCAGAGCAATGGACACAACAGAGGCTTCGTCCTTCTTATTGAATGCCAGACGACGAATAGAGGGAGTGAACGCGATAAGACACCTAGAATATGCAGTTTTAATAACAATATTACGAAAGAAGTATCAATTTTGAAACTTCACCAGAACGGAGTAAGCGAAGATAACCCGAGGAAGAGATATTGTGCGCCAGCCGAGAACATTATACCACCGTATCGGGCTAATAGCTTGGAACAAATATTACAATTAAGTTAATCTTTCATTATACATGCATACGCCATTGATGAAGTACATCATGTAGAAAACATAGGAAACCACACTTGTCACAGCCAATCCGATCTCGACATTGAACCTTGAATTTTAATTCACAACCCCGTAAAATAATTTGCGTACTTTCGATTCTCTGCTTTCTCGAAGACTTGTCGTTCCTTCGTAATAAATACGACTAGGATAATGTTGACAATGAAAGTGAGCAGACTCACAACGATGGCCATTACATGCGATACTAATTGGAGGATCTGAATGCCAGTGTTCAGCGATTAATTTTTGGGATCGCGTAGGTATTCTTTACGTACCGTGTTCGTACTCTTCGTTCCTGGTATGACGATTGAGAAATTCCCGAATTCAACAAGGTTATATGAAGTGGTTGTTAGGGCGCACAGGTCGAATAATGCAGGTAGTGATAGAAGAAATGATGAAATCATCGAAATGTAATAGAATGCTGAATCGTTCTGGAAGAAAAGGAACCATTTAAAAAGATGTCTAACGACTCACCCCTTTTTGACGCTGAGATATCACTGTTTTCAATCGATTCAGAGCCACAAACAATGCCGAATGGAGACTCATTTTTGAGAAGAATGTATTGATGATGGCTGTAAGTGTTTTATTATTTCAGTGCGACAACAATGGAAATCAATTAATTGCTCACCAACTGCAGTCGCTAACTTATTGTCCTGGACGAAAACGTAAAAATCTTGCATGAACGGATAAGAGCATAGTTGGAATGAAACAAGGTATGATAGTGCTGATAGAAGTGCCTTGAAATTATCTTTTCAAGTGAATGAAGAGGTAATTCGGTTATTGTTGTATTCTCACAGTTGCGCCATCCACAATGATCAACTTGAAGGTGAAATTCTCAGCAAACGGATGAACGAATATAAGTTTCCAGTAAACGATACAGGCGAATGGAATAGTGACAGCGAGACATACTGTGATGAGCAAGGTCTCGCATAGATCGAATACTATCATTGCCCGCATTTTTCACTACTTCTTCACCAACTCGAATGTCTGTTCAACTTGAAGTTTCAGCGGTTTTCAGCAGAGAAATTGGGCTAGTCTAACCCCATGATTAGCGGTTTTCTGAGAAGTGTGACACCGAAATTAGAGTATTGAAGCATTTTCTCAAAGGTGAAACGAAAATGCGCGAAGCAATTATCCGTAATTCATGGTGTCAGGTTGTCTGCATGATCGTGATTACCATGTGGATTCCAGTATGAAACATTGATTAGAGGGAGAGAAAGGAGACAAAATCTCAGTCGTTATTGTTCTACTGTGTTTACGAGGGTTATCAAATCGAAAAACTCGAAAAAAGTCGAACATTTATTGGCAAGCGATGCGTTATTTATTCTTGCAAATTTAGTTCCACTTCCTTTCCTTCTTGGCGAGGGAATTCTTGTAACTGATCAAGTCATAGAGTGCAGGAATTCCGGGAATGAGCGATTGGGAGAACCATTTGAGAGATGTGTAGATGGAGTTTTCAATCTGAATGGGAACCGTCAATTACTGCAAAAACGATTTCGAAAACGATCTCATTGTTTTTTCTCCTCTTACTCATACTCTGTCATACCGTACCGAGACATACTCATACCGAGAGAGACAGCCCAAAGGCAAGTAGTCCTTCACCAAGATGCACAACTAGTACGAAGAGATTGGTGAATCGGAGAAACTGAAATCTGTATTTTTCAATTTTCGAACTTTTCGTCGTAGCTGATGAAGGCTAACGATCCGTAAACCGAAAAATGAATCTTGGCAACATGCCTGATGATTCGCAATGGAAAAATCGGCCAAGTTCGACCCTACTATAGGAACGAGTTGCAGAAGATTGGGACTGTAGTATGCAATCTAAACTTTGGCAAAGATCAATCTCTAACGACTTTAAACTCACAAAATTAGTTAGCACGATGGTCGCGAATATTGCCCACCACACGGGATGCACACTGCGGAAGTATTCGGGCATTTTTACAGGCAGAAAGAATATCGATGAGAATTTGACAATTACTAAACTATTTATACCAAATCTCTGCAACGTTAGGCAGAAGTGACATCAAATCGGCACGAGGATTCTCACACATGTCGCAATGCTCTATTGCTGGTTAGATGAAAAGACCATGCAAAAACATGTGGCGATATCAGTGCGAGAACGGAAAGATGCGCTGTTGTGTGGTTGTAATGTGGCGAGAGTGCAGTTCGACAGGAAGTAGTGATAAGAAATGGAAGATTTTGTTTTTTTTATATTGTGTATCGTGTCAAGCCCTGCATTTTCGGCGAAAACAAGAGAGATCTCTTACTGTCATTAGAACTCGAACGATGTTTGTATGGGCGTAAGAACCACTTCTCAGGTGCAAGAGGCAAGAGAATTTCACATGTTCGGAATTTTAATCAAAAGAATTAAGCATTTAAGAGAGACTTCTGCGCTACTAGAAAGTCATCTGCTCACATTTACACACGTACTGATACTTGAAGCAACCTTTGATTCCATTTCACTTCCTTCAAGTACCTCAAACGTGACATTTCACAATAAGGGCTGTTGGGTTGCACGTTCGGCATCGGCCCTAGCGAAAATCGCAAATATCGAGCATATTCCCCAGCAGTTTCTCTAATTTCGCGGTTTATTACTTATCACTGACCCTCTCGTGTGTGATATGGTCGGGGATCCCGATACCGAACATGGGAATCAATGGAACTACTGTATTCATCAGAGAGTCAATCCAGCGTTCTTCGAGATCATTCGTCACGTAATGACGGTAAGAATCTTCATCTTTCACCAACGAATTTAAATTCAGGTAATATCAATTTTTCTTACCACCATAACCATCGCCATTGTGAAAACGTCCAAGTCTGTGACCAAAGTATACTCAAATTTGCTTGTTCTCTTGCTGGTAGTATTTCACACAATACATTTATTTCGAAATATTTTCCAAGCTGTGCTCGATGGTCTTCGATATAATAATCCAGTGGATTACTGACCCGGCATTTCTCGCCCCAGCCAATTGTATGTATAGGCGTGCGCCGTTTCTTAATCTCCCGGTGTCATGTGCTGTCTGTTTGGTAAAGAACTATTGCGTTTTTTAGGGGAGATAGTTTCTGCATAAATAGCTCATTTCAAAAAATTCAGGGACTCGTCCAATCTGAGGTTGCGTTTTGCGGCTTAGTCTATTTTTCGCTCTTTATCTACCGTCATCAGGTGAATTACACGAAACGGTCACTATTTTTTTTAGATATTACTGTAACATTATGAATATTTATTAATCAGACAATAGCGCCAATCGGATCCCGCTACAAGTACTCCAAATTCACGATCAATTCATTCTTGGGAGTTCTTCTCATTCCCTACTTGGGTCTCGGCGCGTCTTTTTACGTTGGTTCTCTCTCATTCGTTCCTTTCCTATTTTATTCTTTTGCAGATGAGTGGGATACCATTTTCACAATATGCTTACAAAGAGGTATCTCCCCTAAAATATACTAAATTTCCGGAGTAGATGCAAAATTGAACTAATTTTTCTGTATTATCTGGCCCATGCAACAAATCTGAGTTTAGAGGGTTCATGCTATGAAGGTATAGTAAATGGAAGAAAAAATATTGCGACAATTGGACAAAAATGAGAAGATCCGTATTTTATTGCAGACATTTTCCGATAAATGGGATCCGCTAGTGCTCGCTCGAGTTGACTGCTTTACAATTACAAATGACTTCATGTACCTGTACTCATTTCTCTGTGTATTTACGCTCGTATTCGCCCTTATTTTCATAATAACGGTAGAGAAAGTTTGGAATAACGTATCTAACCTAACATTATGGTTCAGGTTTCTCGTCACACTTTTGTTCTCTTGCGAGAAGTGAAGAATATCAGTGTAAAGACGCAGAGTCTCCATCGAATACTCACCAGATCGCTGATTATACAGGTATCACTCAAATAAATGAACGAAATACGAAACTATAATTACTGTAAAACTATGATGAATTCTTCACCCGTTAAGAAATCCGAGAACGTAATCAATTATACCTACTATTAAAAATCAATAATAAAAATATATCCATTTTTTTCATGCATTGATCCCTGTCTTCATCGTGGGTTTTCCATTCGCTGCTGCAACACTGATAAACGTCTCGTTCACGTACCTTGCGTACAATTTTATGAACACTTGGAGTAAGCAAAATTTCGTCAAATTCTGCATTATTCGTTTACGGAGTCATCCAATTTTTCCGATAGATTTAATATGTATTATTCTGTTACCGTATTTCACCTATTTGCGAAAATAAAAGAAGTTTTCTCATTTCAGCCGTCCACCCCTTTGATGCCGTTATTGTTTTATTCGCCTTTCACGCAACAACTCACGCAATCTCTCTCATCATCACAACACCTGCATTTCGACAGCAACTTCTCAAGGTTTTCTATTATTACGCAAGATTATCTCTAGCACACTCCAGATATGTCCATTCGGTGAGAAGAGTCGCGTTCGAGTATCCGTGACCAGAATATCGGAAGCGTACTTCACAACTTAGCGACGACAGCTAGCTATATTTCTTACCTCCCTATCCATCACAAAGAGAGATGATGACCAAGCCTGTGACTAGAACGTACGCCAATCTTGTTATTGGTAGTATCGAGTTCTGAGAAATTGAAACGCTATGACTTGACAGATTGGCATCATGGCCTTCGACATTGAATACATTTGATTAGCGAAAGCTCAAGCTGCTGGACCTTTGAAGACAGTTGGAATAAGGGATTATGGCACATGTTTCGGTTCTGACTCAAGCGCGTTCAGGCTCTGTGAGACTTGTCAAGTCGCCCCTAGCAAGAATAGACTGTTGGCAACGGATTCGTATAGAGAATACCAATGTATCGGCTCTCAATAAAACACACAAAAACAGACATTTTAATTATTTTCAATTACGGTAGAAACAGAATATTGAATTTTCGTAATTTCTCGTTCCGCTAGTTGTCTTTTGTTGTTCTCCTAGTAATTTTCCTGTTTTTAGCACAAAGCCGTTTTAGAGTACATTTGCGTACTCGATTATTCAGTTGTCCGTTTCTGCTCCCCTTTTCACCATTTTTCACCATTTTTCTGCTCATTTTGGTATCATAACTAGATTTTTGCCTTTTTTTTGGAATTAGGACGTTGTCACAAGTGTTAAAAGTGTGTTTTACAATAAATTCGGGGCTTAATTACCCAAGTTTAAGATCTATTCGCCGCAAGCGTTACACGGGTCACAAAGGTTCTGGGTAGTTCGGAGATCGGGGTCAAGGAAAGTCTGCGATATTCTTCTTGTCGTCGGTTACACCAAGGTCTTCCTCGCATTGGTTTTTTGAATACGGCACACTCCCTGTGTTTTCTGCTGTAGAAATTGAGAGGATCATTGCCTTCTCTACTCTACATTCATTCATTTTCTTGATCCAACATATCCAACTTACAGCCGGTATTTACACAACCACTTCTTCAGTGTTAAAGGCGAGTGAACATTACGCACGCTTCGTAATTTGAAGAGAACTACCCTTTAAACCCACCTGCTCCTTTTCAGGCGCGTACTGAATCATGAAAACAAATTTTAACTAATTGACTTCCTCTCGATTGCCCGAAACGTGAATATTGCGGACTGCTGGATTGCACGTTCGTTTACGGCCCTGACTAAAGTTACAAAAAATCGAGCCATTTCCATCTCTTTAACTTCCGCACACCACTTCTCATCTAAAACATTCTGGCGCCAAATATGACTGAAAATCCCGTTACGCAACGTGTGACAATATGGGACTACTGTATCCATCCGAGTTCCACTCCAATTTCATTCGAGATAATTCGACACTCAATGACGGCAAGTTCTTTCACTTAAACATGGTAAAAAAAATTAATTTCAGGTCATCTCCATTTTCCTAACCACCCTAACCATCTCAATAGTGAAAACGTCCAGATCGGTCACCAAAGTATACGCAAATCTGCTCGTTCTTCTACTAGTATCACTCTTCCTACTCCAAATATATTTATTTCTTATTATTTTCGCAGCTCGGGTCGATGGCTTTCGACGTAGCTATTCAATGGGTTACTGATCCGGTTTTTCTCGAGCCAGCGAATTGCATGCACAGGCGTGCGCCCTGGTTAAATGTGCCAGTGTCATGTGCTTTTTGTTTGGTAAGCTATTTTTTTTAAAATTTCTAGTTTTCATTTTCAAACGAACTTCGTTTTTCGTTTTTTAACTTTTTTTCGGATGATCGTTTATACATGATATATTTTTTCAGGGTTTCGTGCAATCTGAGATGGCGTTTTGTTGTCTGGTCTATTTCGCGCTCTTTATCTACCGGCATCAAGTGAACAGACTATTTCAGTCGCATCGTTGTTATGAAACTAAATTTAAACAACGATTCGGTCCTCCTCTTTCCTCGATTCGCATGTCCCACTTGAAATGGGAGAGGAACGTTTCGAATTATAATGATTTTATCAGACCATCGTGCCCATTGGATCCCGCTACAAGTTCTCCACATTCACGATATCATCATTCTTGGGAATTCTTCTAATTCCGTACTTGGGTCTCGGAGCCTCTTTTTACGTCGGTTTCCTCTCCATTCTTAATTGCATATTCTTTTATTTTGCAGATGATGGGTATACCATTTTCGCAATACACCATCAAAGAGGTATTGATTTTCCAGTAAACTCTTCCAAATGCCATGAAACTAGATGCAAAAAATTGATAAAATACTATTTTTTGGACCCAGGCAACAAGAAAATTAAATTAGAAGGGCAATCGAAAGTGGATGGTAGGGAGGGAGTTCACAGCAAGTAGACACAACAAGAACAAAATTTTAATTCTGCTGCAGACATTTGCCGATGAATGGGATCCACAAGTGCTCGCTCGAATCAATTGTTTCACAACTGACTTCATATACTTGTACTCCTTTTTATGCGTATTCGTGCTCGGATTCGCACTCATAGTCATAATAACCGTGAGTAATGTTCACTAAATCGTGCATTAATTTAATTGATCAGGTGTCTCGACACACCTTTGTCCTCTTGAACGAAGTCAAGAATATCAGTGCAAAGACTCAGAATCTTCATCGAATACTCACCAGATCTCTGATTATACAGGTATCTGTCAAATATTATATATATATATTATATATGTATGAAATTTTATAGAGGATTTGGGAATTGAATTCGGAAGCATTGAAAGACCGCACGCAATATGTGTTTTTATAATAATTAAATACTGCGATCTTTTCATGCGCTCATCCCAGTCTTCTTCGTGGGTGTTCCGTTCTTTGTGGCAGCACTGGCAAGCCTCGTGCTCTCTCTGTTCTTCTACAAAATCATGAGTACCTGGGGTACGGAAAATCGTTCGCAGAAAAGCTTAGACAATTTCCAACTTATCTGAATTGCTTCTCAGAAAACTTCTACCCTTTCCAGCCGTCGAACCGCTAGACATCTGCGTTGTCATTGTGGCCTTTCACGCTTCAACTCACTGTATTTCTCTGATCGTAACAACTCCTGCTTTTCGACAACAACTTTTCAAGGTTGTCAATTATTCTGTCAGGTTATCCCCTTGTCCAATGCAGATTTGTCCATTCGGCGAGAAGAGGCCCATTCGAGTATCCGTAACCAGAATATCGGAGGCTTACTTCACAATGTAGCGAAGAAAGCCAATTATTAAACCATTCTTACAAGAGAACAAGCATATGACGTTGATAAAAGTTGAAAAATATCTCTGTTTACGACAGATATTTCGAATGGAACTATTCAGTGCCGTACACGACGTATCATTGAACAACTAATGAAAAGTGATGGAGGCGTTTGCTCGACAGAATTGAGAACTAACCTATTTACAAAGCGCAATTTGTATATCTCGTATGGAGTTAAAAGTCGGTCTCTATCCTGCTCTCCATTTATTTCAATGAAAACGGAACAATTATTTGCACTTGTTACTCCAATCTCTGTAAAAAAGAGAGAAAAGTCGAAATATGAATGATACGCAGGGTATGAATATTTCGATTTTGACAGTTTCTCTTCGATCGTTTTCTTCTAATCATTCTTGCTTTAATAATATCTGATGTTTCTTCAAGGGTGTCAATCCACTTTTGAGTAGTAGAGGCAAGAGAACGAACAAATTGTTTCACCTGTCGGGGAGAATGAACATGAAAACCCACCTGCATGAATTCAAGCACGTATCAAAACATGAAATTAGCTATCGACTTCAGCTCATTTCCTTGTACGATCTACAAAAGTGACACTTTTTTTAAATGGAGTATTGTATTCATCCGAGAACCAGTCCAGCCTCTTTTGTGATCATTCGTCATGCACTGACGGCAAGGAACGTCACTTTTTTAACAAAGTAATAAATGGAATTGCAGGTCCTCTCAATGTTTCTTACCGCATTGACCATTGCGATGGTGAAAATGTCTAGATCTGTGACCAGAGCGTACGCAAATATGCTTGTTGTTCTGCTGGTAATTTTTACTCTAGAAAAATATATAATTTTATTTTAAAAAATTAGTTGGGCTCCGTCGCCCTCGACATAGTCATTCAGTGGATTACTGATCCGGCATTTCTCCTTCCCAACATGTGCTTCTTCCGAAACGAACCACTGCTCAATTTGCCATTATCATTTGCTTTCTGCATGGCGAGTCGCTTTTATTGCTCTCTTGCTCTTACTCATTTATTTTTGTAAGGAATTAAATGCGTTTCAGGGCTTCATTCAAAGTTTGGTGGGCTTTGGTTGTTTGGTCTATTTTGCCCTATTTATCTATCGGCATCAGGTAAACGCGTTTCCGATATAATTTTATAAATAATTATTATTACATACATATTGCATGCAGACTATCGTGCCCGTTGGCTCGCGCTACAATTACTCCAAATTCGCAATAAATTCATTTATGGGACTTCTCATCATACCGTACTTGGGCGTGGGCGTTTCCTTTTACGTCAGTTTTCTCTCATTTTCGCGATACTTTTTTATTCCAGATGGGCGGCATACCATTATCGCAATATGCTTACAAAGAGGTATTCAAATCAAAGTTCCAATGTTGAATTTCTTTGTAGACCTTTACCTCTGATTGGGATCCACTGGTCATGGCTCGAATTGAGTGCTTTACAACCGATATCATGTACCTATACTATCTAATTTGCGCATTCGTTCTCATATTCGCGCTGCTTGTCGTAGTTACGGTGATTAACGAAGTTTTCTCGTCAATGAGCAAGTATAATGGAACAGATTTCTCGTCACACTTTCGTTCTGCTGCGGGATGTGAAGAATATCAGTGCAAAAACGCAGAATCTTCATCGAATACTAACCAGATCGCTCGTTGTACAGGTATCGGTCCAGAATATATTGGTTATAACTTTTTAAACAATACGATAACAATGTGTTCATGCACTGATCCCGGTCCTCACTGTGGGCGTTCCGGTGGCTGTCGCACTTTTGACAAATCTCGCCTTCGCTCAGCTCGCACCTGAATTCATGAGCAAATGGAGTAGGAAATAAATCATTCCGAAAGACTGAATTTTGCAGAAAGCGCTATCCATTTCAGACGTAGAGCCTCTCGACATTTTCATTCTCATAGCCGCATTTCATGCGTCCACTCACTCAATCTCTCTCATCGTCACAACTCCCGCTTTTCGGCAACAATTTTTCAATGTCTTTCCAAATTCCATCTCAATTTCTCAATAACTTGAACATTGCAGATGTTACCATTCCGCGAAAAGACTGTTCGAGTCACCGTAACTAAATTTTCGGAGGGCTACTTTACAAAGTGAACAAAGCCATCATGCCAAATAAAGCAACTGATGTTTGAAAATGTTTGGAATACACAGTACAATGCCGACCATGAAAGATCTCCCGCATGAACAATAAGTCAATAAATTGCGGTGGAATGAAAGAATGAGCGACCATTTTTTCGAGTAGTTCTGCATTCTATTTACCAAAACTGCATACTTTTAGAAACTATGTGGTTCACATTCTCTGCGCTTCACCCATCCATTCATTCTTCGTGTTCGATAATTCACAATATTCAGCAGCTGTTTTCACAACCACTTCTCAGGCTACAGAGGCATGAGAGCCTTACGCTTGATAAATTGAATAAAACGAAGATCGAAATTCAGCTGCTCTTGGGAATGCACGTACTGAATCAAGAAAACAACTTTTGAATCTATTTCACTTCCTGTCAAACTTTGACATTTTCCAGTGGGTGTTCGGTCTATATCGGCTCTATAGAAAGTTGTGAATATCTTCCCTCTTCTCCCGCTGTCTCTCTAACTTTCGCACGTCATTTCTCACGTGAAACCGTTTAGCGTAAGCAATGGCTGAAAGTCCGGACACTAAGCGCACAAACCAATGGGGCTACTGTATCCCTCTGCGTTTCACTCCAGTTTCATTCGAGATCATTCGTCACGCAATGACGGCAAGCAGCTTAACTCAAACTTTGCAGACAATTCAAATTTAAAGTCATCTCCATTTTTCTTGCAGCCCTAACCATATCGATAGTGAAAATGTCCAGATCGGTGACCACAGTTTATGCAAATCTGCTCGTTGTGTTACTAGTAGTTTTTATACCAAGAATAAGTATTTAGTCATATTTTCGTAGCTTGGGTCGATGGCGTTCGACGTAGTCGTTCAATGGATTACTGATCCGGTATTTCTTGCCCCGGCAAATTGTATGCACCGTCGCGCGCCATTCCGTCGTCGAGCGGGGCGTTGTGTTACTGGTAGTTTTTATACCAAGAATAAGTATTTAGTCATATCTGTAGCTTGGGTCGATGGCATTCGACGTAGTCATTCAATGGATTAAAAGAAAACGATCTTCTTAAATTTCGTTTTTGTTAACAATGTACAACCATTTTCAGAGATCATCGGGTGATTTTTTTCAACACTTTATCTATGACAGTCAGGCATGGATGCTAAACGATAGAACAAAGTTGGTTTGTTGAAAAAAGTTGAGAACACTCAATTTTTATATCGAAAATGTAACGTAAAGAAATTGGATTTACGGTTTATTCTTCGCAACAATAATTTAAGGCTCCGTGTTGCCGTTATTCACACTTTTTGGAACGATCGAAAACAGAACAACAAGACCTGTTTAAATTAGTTTTGTTCTATAGTCAAAATGGCATAATGTGAACCGTTTATGATAAGTTATGATAACTTATCATAAGATGTCATAAAACCATGATTGCTCAGCGGAGACTGAACGGATGACGCTGAAATTTTGCATGGTAGCACAGTTCGTGTGCCCCGTCAAACTGACACTCTCGAAAAATCGATATTTCGCATGCGTCGCGGTCGCGCGTTGCGCGCATTTGGAACCCGAGTGGGCGGAGCTTGATCGAGAATTCGCGTCGAATCGAAAATCTCGTTCTCAATAGTGCAGAATACTAAAATCTTCATAAAAATTGAAATATTTGCGAGTACGACTAATAAATTAGCAAATTCGGCTAAGCTCCGCCCACTCGGGGTCCAAATGCGCGCAACGCGCGACCGCGACGCATGCGAAATATCGATTTTTCGAGAGTGTCAGTTTGACGGGGCACACGAACTGTGCTACCATGCAAAATTTCAGCGTCATCCGTTCAGTCTGCCCTGAGCAATCATGGTTTTATGACATCTTATGATAAGTTATCATAACTTATCATATACGGTTCACATTATGTCATTTTGACTGTATAATATATTCAAATAAAGCAAACCGAATTTACGAAATGCGTTCCTGTTTTTCGAGCTCACGAAGAAATACACGTAGTGAGTTTGAGAGAACGAGATGACGGCCGATAAAACCTGTATAAAATGTTTAAAATATAAGTAAAGGTTAAACAGACGGACCGCGAACATAAGCACAGTAGATTGAGGCACAGCGAAGTATTCACTCAATGGAATGGAAAACTTGCCAATTGTGATAGTTGAGAACCTATGAACGTCATTTGTTGCAAAAAGCTTTCAACAATTACCAGGAGAAAACGAAAAATGCAGCAAGGATGAAGGATGAAACGATTGCATTTTTCAAGAAGCGATCTTGCTTTTTCGCTCCTGAAATGGGTCAGTTATTTGTGCAACGAATAAGAACTTACTTTAAAAAAATAGTAGGATGATTATTATCATGTAAATGATGGTAACAAAAATGCAATCAACAAACATAAACTGCAATTTTAAGAAAACATGTTCATTTCTGGATTTATGTAGTTTACGCCGTATCGAAGTCTGTTCATTTCGTACGAGAGTGCGGTTGGAGGAATACAGAGAACTATCGGGTTATCTTCAACAGAAATTAATGATTCGTAGATAAAATAGGCTGAGAACAGAAAAGAACACCAAATTGGGACTGAGAACCACCACATTTTCAGACGATTGAACCTGTGGATGTGTTATCATTTTTTCAAGATTAGATTTAGGTACCGGAGGGGGTTCGTAATAAGCACAATCAATTCGATTCCAATTAGCGAATGAATGAGTGATTGGGCAAGGGAGAACGTTGCAGACAACGCTCCGATAAAGCGAAGACACGTTAAACGAGTCAGAGGAAATCCGAGGAGCACTCTACAAACTTCCAGTGTAAAAGTCCTCACAATTAGAAATTATTCCATACCTCATAACATCGATGATATGAACGATACATAGAAGTGAGTGAAATAAAGTCATTAATAATAGCAGCCGTTCTGATTTTTAATTTCAATAATTATTTTATATTGGATTGCTCACTATGAAGGTTCTTGCTTTTCCAGTTCGATGTGAAGAATCTCACATTTCCAAGAAGGCCGATTAGCATAATTATAAGAAAAAGAATGCAGAGCGGTATTGAGGCGAGAACCATGTCAAATCAAAAATTGAGTTAGAGTGCGAAAATATCGGATGCAAAAGATAGGTTGTTGTCGAGACTACGTTAATTCTACAGGGAATAAACGGCATAACGAGAAACGAGATAAAACACAGACATTAATGTCTGGCCTTGATTTGAAAAATAGTTCGTTAAAATGAGTTGACGTACAGTTCGTAAAGCGGAATAGGCAGCATTCCCACTGTCAAAGATACGTTTGTTCAGATCATAATGGACAAAGGTACTTCCCGTCTTCGAAACTGGGCTCGCGGGAAGGTACTGATCGGAAAATTGTTGTGTGTAATTTTATAAATTTAGAATATTGCACTAACAGAAATAAAAGTTTGAAAAAATACGAGTTGACTAAGCAACCATGACTCTTCAATGACTTGTATCTGATCCTCAGCGAATGGCGCTCAATCGACTTCGCGGGAGACATAGTCGGCCACCATGTGCAATTTTGTCTCTTATCGACTTTCATAAAGGTTTTGAGGGTTGGCTGAAACCCGGACCGTCCATCACTCGTTTCCAACGCGGATGCGAGGACGAAATCGGAAAGGGAGATAGCGTCCACGAGGGCGACGCAATCCCCGAGCAATTGCACCGACCAAATCGATCTAAAATCACTTTCATTCATTGTGATTCAAATAAACGTGAGTGAGCTAGTGCAAGAACGTCATGATTTCAAAATGACTATGAACTATAGTAAACCTGCATGAAAAAATATGTCTAGTGTTGCACGCCCACAGTTGTTGTGTGCAGGAACTTCTCTTGCGCAGCACTAGTGTAGCATGTTAAAGAGCAAGGTCGCGAATAGACTGCAACGCACTGAACTTTGGTGCAGAACACGGTTGAGTCCTTACGATCACATGGGTAAATCACAGAATACAATCGGTTCATTTCCGCCTCGTACATTCCGCGAATAACTGATTCTTGAAAGATGTGGTGCGTGGTAGTAGTTATATTCTCTAATGATTAATTAACGACGAAACAGTTTATGATAGCTATAACATTTTTACGTGAGCTGACCATCTCTTGGTCATATGTTAGAGTTATGTGACTGAGATACAGCACAATATACGTGCGATAACCTCATACTGACCTAAAAATATGATTCATTCCGTGTTTCAAACACTGATCCAAGCTGATACATCAGCCTTAATCGTTCGAGATGTGCGTGGGCTGGCAGGTGGAATTGACTCAACGAACTCAATTTCACCTGCTAGCCCTATTTATTTTCCGCTTCCTTTCTCCGTTTTTAGCTACTGAACGATACGCCATTTTCAATTCCTTGTGGTCTCGTTCAAACAGTCCATTTTTTGTAATGCGAACAAACGTTTACCCTTTTTCCAGCAAACAAATCTCATGATGACTAGTTTGTGTTCACCGGAGGCAACCAACAATTACGACTTCTTCCTCGAATAAACGCGAATCGACTAAACACCGGTGTTCTCAAATGGATTTTTTGTTCGGTTCTGACCGCCATCTTCTGATATGGCTGAATTCGAATCTCACCGCTGACTACCGGCCACTTTTCGAGATTATCTACTGCACTGAGGTTGTCGAGCTATTCTTGACGACTATAATTGCTTCCAGCTATTTCTCATTATATTCGCCTATTTTGTATGCCCTTTTCTGCTCATCGCAGTTTGGCGAGCAGCTCCACTTCATGTGAATGTGAGTCTAGAACATCTTTTTAATTGAAAGCATTTCAAAGTTTTAGATTCGCCTAATTCTGATGGGGCTCATCATTCACGGGATATTGGGCGCCCTCTCAAGGATAGTTCTGTTGTACCATCAAGAGTTTGGGCGCGTTTCCCAAGGTAACGAAGAATTTTCCCAGTATTTTACCCATATTTACTATTTACCTTCATTTATATTCATGGTAGGTACGATTGACCAGCTGACTGTGGCAAGCGTTGTTCGTGATATGCTGTTCGCTAATGGCACTACAGTGTTAGTGCTTATTTCGGAACTTCCTCTTCGAAATCAGACACAATATTTATTTCCAGCACATTCCTCATTGCTGCGGACCGATTCGTAGCGACGCACTATTGGTCATGGTAAGAGGCATGATTGTATCGTTTTCAAGTTACTATTGAAGGTACGAGCGACAAGGCCAATCTACACTCAACGTAGCCTTGTTTCTGCTCATTTTTGCAGAAATATTCAGTGTGACCACAGCGTGTTTCTCGATCTTTCGTAAGTTTTCGGTATCGCAAACAGGAAGTGAATTCACATAAACAGCAAAGAAATCAGCAATTACCAATGTTTCCAGGAGTATACTCAGTTCGCACGCACTATCTCACGCTTGGCGCAATGCAGATTGTGGGAAGCGTCGTAAGTTTTTTCACAAGTTTTCAAAGTTAAAATTAAACTTATCCGGCCTTTCAGTTCTTCCTCATGGTTTACCGGTACAATTCAGCACTTATGGAGAAATATCGCGTCAAGTTCGGCTTGCCCGATTACAGTGTGGCGAGGAGTTATCAGATCAAAGAAAATTTGGTTGTTATCAAGGTTGACGTGCAGTCCCGACGGTAAATACATCCTGAATCACACAATTTAGGTTCTCTACAAGATCGCCAGTACAACCGTGCTCCTCGCTCCACCGTTTGCTCTGTTCGGACTGTATTACGCAACTGAGGGCTTGAGTTGCCTCGGGTTACCAAGAAATATCGCCATTGCGATCTTCGACCTATCCATCGCCATGTAAGCTCTTACTTTCTCCCTTTAGATTAAAAGTCTTTTCAGATTCGTTGTCGTTCTCGAATTTCGTCTAGTCACTGCCGACGAGAGATTTCAACGAGGACTTCGATCGATTCCGGGGTTTGCCTTTCTCCGGAGGCGAGCAGAGAGAAAAGTGCCACCGAAGTACGATACAAAATACTTTTCATTATACGGAGAAATGCATATAGATCATCTGTGTCAACCGTCGAGACTGGCGATAACTACTTCACGCAGTTTAACAAGGACTGGATGTGGAAATGATATTCTATCATTTATTTTTTGATGCTCCAGTTTTTCATCTGATGGCATGCATTACTCCTGGCAGAGAATGTAATCTCATGATAAATCCTATAATTAATCATGCGTCTGATCTTCGCTGTCTGTTTCACAACATTCCCTCACACTCTCTTCTTGTCTCCGTCTCTCCATCTCACCATATAATCCGCTTATCTCTTACACCAACCGACGAAGTCGTATTGCTAGCTTCGGTTTGCAATGGATAAGTGTTATTTTGATTTTGCAGTAGATTAGCATGTTTTGCAGTGAATGCAGTAAACCGGTTATTATGCTCGTCTATTCATTTTGTTTTGCTTTTCTGTTTTATTTCATACCACTTTATTATTTCAGCACTATTATTATGGACGACGTCACGACGTCGATTGCCACCGTTGAAGACGTCAATGAACTGCACGAATTCATGCTCGATGACTTTCTTCGGGAGCCGTCCCTCAATGCAGCCATCGGACTGACGAGAGATGATGCGACGCAGTGCTATCGAGGCGAGAAAATGAGGACCATAAACAATTATCATTTTCATTTCAGACGTAATCGAGCACTGTGTGGCGTCTGGCGTCAGTACGATTCAGAGAAACTCAGAGTGAGTGAGGACAACTCTTCTTGATATGAACAAAGAAAGTTTTCAGTGGCCGAGTCGTCGGTTTCAATCTTTCCGCGATCGTCGACCATGGAGAGGTAAACCATTTCCGCAAAAAGACGTGTAATGAAAAAACGTGTAAGTTGTCTCATCTTGTGTATATTTTCTAGCAAAAGTACACAGAAAGGACGGAAGAGTGCAACGTTATTTTTCTAAAAATTCAAATCCCGTTATCGTACAGCCATTCCAGGAAGAAGACTGGAAATCTCCAACACGCATCCAGCTAATCCTCGATCTTCTTGATGCACTCAATGACAATGTGAGTGCAACGCCTTCATGGCTAATATTGGAGATTGCTCACGACGATACTATTTTCAGAAATGGACGCTCATCCCAGTCGACGTGCGCAAGCTGCTCTACGTTGAGGTCGTCTCGGTAGCGGAAAAGTACAGAAATCGTGGACTTGCACAGGCTCGTTTGCTGGCATTTTCGTCACTCATTCGATAGAAAGAATGGGACAGTGTCTAGTGATTTTAATGTTTTAGAAACTGCTCGCTCTAAGCTTCGAAAAGGCGCGAGAACTAGGCGCCACAGGGGCCATTGCCGAGTGCACTTCGTTTCCATCACAAAATGTAGGTAATTGATAGCCATTTTAATTGCACAGGAATCATGAAAATAGTGTGTGATTACGCGATTTTACATTTTACTTCCTTTACAGCTGTTCGGTAAAACTGGCTATCAAGTTCTGCGAGAGATTAAGTTGAAAGAATTTCTCGGAAATGATGGAAAGCCTGTATTCGTGTGCCCGGATGGAACGACTACGGCGCAATTGGCATTTATGAGAATTTAGTTGTTTATATTGAATAAAATATATATTGAATAAAAAAATTGTATGCTACTTTTCTTTGAATTCAATTTGTTTGCAAAGAATATATTTGGAAAAAATTCCTATTCAATTTCCAAGCTGCCAGTAGGCATGAGGGCAACATGGACATTTGACCAACCAAAGGCCCCGTACGATATGATCATGTGGGGCCGATCACATCCAACATACGGACCTATTGGGGCCACAGGCCACACTCGGGCCATATGACTGGCAGAACAGGGCTGCGAGAAGTTGAAAATTCGGTGCGGGACCTTGTGTTCTATTCTGTATTATAAATTTCTGGCTTCGTCTCGACAAGTACACCCGTAAGCATAAAATGTATATCCCTGCAGTGTAGTGTGACTCATCGAACCGATGTGTCGCTAAATTTTGCTCTTGTGGCGTCATTCGATCTATTTCTAGAGAGCGATGCTCAGGGGAAGAGTGATAAGAAGCACGCAGGAAATTGTGAAACCGTCAATCCCGGCCTATATAACGCTCGCTTTCCATCCTTTCCTCTCACTCTGCAGTGCATGGTCGACATCTCCATTGAATATGACAAGGATGAATATTCACCTGGAGACACGGTATGATCTATTTCTGTTATCTTGTAAAGTTTGTCCATTCTTCCCTTGCAGATGTCAGCTCGAATCACATTTAACGTTCTCCGATCTCCGAAAAGCGTTTGTTCTGCTGAACTATCGGTGAAAGGATATTCGATCGTCAGATTCGATCAAACTGAATGTATGCATATTTTTATTTGTATGTAATCATTGCAATCATTTCAGATAGGACGACGAAGGAATACACATCCATTCACACTTACTTCAGTGAACTGAAATTTTTGCTATGTACTCGACCGGGTGAGGAACCGATTATTCTACCGGTTGGAGAGCATACGTTTGATTTCAAGTGAGTCGTGAGAATAAACAATAACAACAGCAAGTCTAATTGCAGATTCATTCTTCCAGAATCCTGTGATTCCTCTTACCGCAAGAAAATCGGAAAAATTAAGTACGAAACAAAGATCGTGATAAAGAGACCCTTCTTCAAAACAGACATTGAATTTACCAAGGTTATGTACGCCTATAAAGCTTAAATAATGTAAAATTCTTCCAGGAATTCAAAGTGTATCGTCCAGTGGATTTGGGTGAATTTTGTAGCCCAGGACTGCCTGAAGCGGAAACTTTCAACTTTCGTTTCCTTCCCTTTTTCCAAGTAGGCTCCATTACACTTGAGGTAAAGTAGATAATAGATTTTCAATGCATGTGTTACTCATCATAACATTTGAGCGTTAAATTATTTCAGGGAAATGTTAGGGACTATTATCTCCCTGGACAGACAATTTATCTCGAAGCATCGATATGCAATAGATCTCCGAGAACAATCAATTCGGTGAGATCTCTAAATTTTGTTCAAACTGGAATTATTAAATTCAGATTGAAATTCGTCTAGTTGAATTTTCGAAGTTCAGTGGTATGTACAATGGTAATGAGCATGAGAAGATAAGGAAAACAAAGGTCGTCGATATCTCTCAGGTGAATTAGTCGCGTAAATAAAAGGAATAATTTATCTATTACAGAGGATTCAAATCGCAGCGGGATCGGATTACTCGTTTGCAAAAGAAGTTATTTTTCCTAAATTGATGCACATTCGAAACAAGAATATCAATGTGAACTACTACCTGGAGGTCAGAGAATATGATTTTATCGGAATCGTGAAAGTATTCGTACCCAAAATCAATTTGATTGACTTTCCAGTTATTTGTCTTCGCATCGTACGGAACAAACGCTTCAGTAAAGATTCCTGTATTTATCGGGAGCAAAAATGACGTAAGATTGTTAATTTTTGTTCACTTCTTCACATCCATTTTTACAGGCTCAGCAATAATATTCCAACCTCGATGATTCCAACGACACATGCGACAGACATTGGAGAGAGAAAAGCGAAGACTTTTATGTAACCTATTTATGGCTCTGTCTTAATATACGGCAAACGGCACCCATGAAAATATACGGCACCCATGAAAATATACGGCACCCATGAAAAAATTCGGCACCCATGAAAATAAACGGCACCCATAAAAATACACGGCACCCATAAAAATACAGGGCACCCATAAAAATACACGGCACCCATGGACAAAATACGGCACCCATCGGACACAATATTTTTTGAGTATTTGGGGCACGCTGTGAAAACAATTCTTTACTGACCGCTATATGTTTGAAACAAGACTGAAACGGATTTTTATTTTGTTTTCATTGAATAACACTCATGAATAGTAAAAGATGTAATATAGACAATGATTAAACTTTGTGAATACAAGAACATGGTATAGAAACTGAATTTGGATTATTATTATGTGACGGCTACGCTTATCCAATTCCCCCCCCCCTTTATTTTCATGGGTGCCGAATTTTTTCATGGGTGCGGTATATTTTCATGGGTGCCGTATATTTTCATGGGTGCCGTTTATTTTCATGGGTGCCGAATTTTTTCATGGGTGCGGTATATTTTCATGGGTGCCGTATATTTTCATGGGTGCCGTTTATTTTCATGGGTGCCGAATTTTTTCATGGGTGCGGTATATTTTCATGGGTGCCGTATATTTTCATGGGTGCCGTTTATTTTCATGGGTGCCGAATTTTTTCATGGGTGCGGTATATTTTCATGGGTGCCGTATATTTTCATGGGTGCCGTTTATTTTCATGGGTGCCGAATTTTTTCATGGGTGCGGTATATTTTCATGGGTGCCGTATATTTTCATGGGTGCCGTTTATTTTCATGGGTGCCGAATTTTTTCATGGGTGCGGTATATTTTCATGGGTGCCGTATATTTTCATGGGTGCCGTTTATTTTCATGGGTGCCGTTTATTAAGACAGAGCCCTATTTATCCTTCTCCTAAAAATAAGAAGAAATTGGTCTTCTTTTCAACCAAGCTGATACAACTTTGAAAGTAAAATGATTAGAGTAACTGAAGGAAGGATTCAGATAAAATGAATTGGAGAGTGAAATATAGCACACAAAATTGAAATCTGGGAAGTCCTTATGGAACAATGATGCTAACGCGCACTCCTCCACCGCTCAATTGCTCCATTTCCAACCGTCCTTTGACCTTCCACTTCTTGAGATGGGCTTCCGTTTTTTCCTCCCAGTGCGCAACCATCCTCTCATACTTCCAGTACCCATTCATCCGTGCAATCACGACTAGTTCGACGGGGATATTGAGAACGGCTGCTCCAGAATAGAGAACCCGGTGATTTAGATGATCTGCAAACATTCATACCCCACTGAATGTTAAAAGCGCTCACTCAGTGTTAGTTTGAAACTGTCGAAATCTGAAGCGGAGAGAACAAGTTTTCGAATTGCGCGAGATCGAAGGATTCTTAGAACTCGATATCTGAAATTGGTTTATTGAGATTGTTTGCATGAAGTTGTAGCTTACGCATATTTCGAATTAGAAAACGTCGAAATGACGAGATTCTCTACGACAACTCCATCGATCGCCTTCACGATGGTATCGATTTCATCATGTCTCTGGACTAGGTTCATGTCCAGTTCCAGTGTGCCGATGCGCGCACATCGCATGAATATTCGAGGAATCTGGCCGATTCCAGAATCTACATCAATGGACTCGAATATGCGCAACTCAGAGGTTGCCTGAAAATGCAAATTATATTAAAATACAAGTTTGCATAAATACAAATGAATTCACCTCGTCATCGCTATCAACAGGCCACGACAGCCAGCACTCATCTCCGAAATATTGCCTGTACTTTTGATGAAAGCAAAGCTTGAACACCGATTTGTCGGCCGCGTTTATGCTCCAATACATTGAATTGATTTCTGCGAGATGTTTGCCATCACGAATGTGTTCTTTCACGAGGACATTCCAGCGAGGCGAAATCTGAATTAATCGAATGGTAAAAATATTATGTTAAAAAACAAACCATTCTCATGCTTTCAATCGACTCTTTGGCGTTTCCGATTATCCTCCATACAATGTCGGCAGGCAAAGTCGTAAGATTGGGCGCATTTTCAGTAGACATTGAAGTGAAAGACCCTCACCTGTACGACACAAAATGTTAAGATGCAGTCGCGGAAAAGCCCATTTTCGCGCCTATCAACCGAAAATGAGTCACTTCAGCGGTTTTCCTTCCTCCACATCTCACTCGTTCCCATGCACTCTCACTTTTGAAACATCTCTTTCTGTTTCGTTGCCTCGCACAACTTGTGCACGACTTTCCCTTCAAAACAACACCGGGAAAGAGAACAAAGCTAGGATATTTTAATGCACATTCGATTCCGCAATTACACCAAATTATAATACTTTTAATTTTCGAATAAATAAAAATACAAAACAGGTGCGGTTCATGATTACGGCACGATAATGCATACACGCACTTTTCACTCGTCAAGAAACTGCAAAACCAGTCTTTCTTGTATCTCCCATTTGCGATTGAGAACGCGATTGCGAATGTGAAAGTGAATTTTTCTGGTGACGGTCGCGGAAGGTAACCTACCCTAGAAAGCATTGAACAGCAGGGTATTGTAGTTCGTCTAACATACCCTGCTGTTCAATGCTGTTTCAATGTAGGTCCGAAGAAGAGATTGGGCCCTCCGGACTGAATTGGCCTAATAATCACTGGCCTAGCAGTGATCTCCCGCAGGACGCAAGTGCCTTGATTAACGGGATGACCCTTACCCCTTACCCTTACCTTTACCTAACAGCCGGCCTTACCGGCGCATTTACCGCGCAGCAATTGAGTGACGAAGATAATCAGATCAACGTAGAGAGTAAAGTCTATGGAAAGGAATTTATAAGCGGCAAACCCAAATTTGAAGTAGGTGAAAGTGAGAAAGGGAGGGAACACGCGGCCAGTGGTTGTTGTGCAATATTGCTCACTCCTCCGCTCAAATTTTTCGCTGTCTCTTCTCTGTTCATTACCCCTCGCCTGCTCTCTTTCTCTCTTTCCCTATCTCTCCACACTCTTGTTTGTCTGTTTCACAGAGTGCGCGCTTTCGCTTCTTTCTCTCGCCTCTCTTCGAAGCGCGCCCTTTTCTCGAATTTTCGATACACCTTTGATTTTGTTTTTGGTGCCTTTGCATTTGCTTTTGGTGCCGCTTTTTTCCAGTTGCTGCTTGTTTCCACTTGAATATTATATCACATCCTTTTAAACTTGCAGTAATGACTGACGCAGTCACAACTTCAATAGCCACAGTCGCCGATATTGATGAGTTGCACGAATTCATGCTGTCCGATTTCCTACATGAACAATCGCTGAGTGCCGCCATCAATCTGACAAGGGAACAGGCTTCCCCGATATATCGAGGTGATCAAGCTCATATTTTCCAAGTCACTGATTTTTTTCCAACAAATTATTTTTCAGAGTTTATCGAGCACTGTGCGCCCTCTGGTGTGACCACGATACAGCGGAATTCTGGGTGAGTTTATTTACGTTTTCTTTTCAGAATTTTGCTATTTCAGGGGAAACGTTATCGGGTTCAATCTGTGCTCGCTTGTTCGCCATGGAGAGGAGGTACCACGAGTTCTCTAATCAAAAAAAATCGAAAATTATTTCAGGAAGATGAATCGGACTCTTCTGCGAGCGTTGGCCCTATAGGAAAGCTACTCGGAGTGCTCAACGCTAATGTGAGTTTAGGATTTACGATTCATCTGTAACATATTCTGTTCAGAAATGGGAGTTGATACCAAAAGTCGGCGATAAGTTACTCTACGTGGAAGTGTTGTCGGTGGATGAGCGATATCGCGGACGAGGATTAGCTCAAGTATGAAAAGCTCATTGAAAAAAATACTTTTTCCCATTTTCTCTTCAGAAACTACTCGAACTTAGCTACGAGAGGGCTCGATTGTTGGGGGTTTCAGGCGCGTTCGCTGAGTGTACCTCTATTGCATCTCAAAAAGAAAGAAAGAAAGTTGATGATCCGTTGATGAACAATTTATTGCAGTTGTTCGCCAAGACCGGATATCAAGTATTGCGAGAGATTCGATTGCATGAATTTCTCGGAGATGATGGGAAACGGGTTTTTGTTTGCCCGGACGGAACGAATACTGCGCAGTTGGTGTTCAAAAATATCTAAATTGTCATTCTCATGCCTTGTTCGCCGAGAATTTGAGAGATAAATGTCGTTATCTTATGAGACGGAAATGCTGAATCGCACGGACAGCCATCATGCAATACTCATAGCATAGGTGTCCAAGCCGCCGGCTTACCACATGTATGCTGACCCCATGACCCCACGTGGGGCACGTCGCAGCCACGTACACGTATACATGAGGTCAGCCGCTAGCACTGGACAGGTATGACTCATAGGCTCATGATGACAAGCGGTCTTCGGCACCCGATTCGGACCCTATCGCACTCTCGCCGCACCACCTTCTGGTCGCCTCTCCCTAACATTATGGATTTTTTTAGATGTATGTGTGTCCCTTGTGGGATAGGGGAATGACTCTTCTTCATATGAAATGGTGTTAATGAGTTCAATAAATATCTGTCCTTGAATTCATATATATCGACATGGGAGATATTTTTGTTCGTCTTGTTCTCAACTATGCTTCAATTGGACGATGCCGTTCAGATTGGCATCGTTTCTACTGTTGACCTATGCGCCATGATTGTCAACGCTATATTCATCTTCATTATTCGACGGAAGTAATATTTGGCATCAGAGAAATGCAAAAATGATTGTTGTATTATAGAACCCCGACAGATCTATCGTCGTATTCGATACTTCTCCTTAACATTGCCTGCGTTGATTTCCTTTCGGCATTCAGCAATTTAATGGGAATTATCAGGTGATGTTTCGAAAATTGTACAATCTCGCTTTGCAAAATACTCTGTGACCGTTTAGAAAGAAAATTCGATAATAAAGTTTAGAAAACGCTTAGTAAGAGCATTGCAAATGAGAGACCTGATGTTTTGCACAATTCAGTTCCATAACTATTTTTGGACATTGCAGAACGCAAGACATCGCCGGGGTCGTTGTAATGGTATACATAGGTCCATGCACGCTAATCCATGCGAAGATATGCCATTTATTCTATGGTATACATCAGTTCGAATTTATTGTAAAGCACACGACAGTTTGCAGCTACTCATGTAGAACTAATGACCCAGTCAGTACATCTACTCACACTATCATTCGCAACCCGGCTGTGGATGATCAAGACAGCATCGAAAATTCATCACCCTACCCTATGTCGAAATCTTTGGATAATATCGGCATTCGTGATGACATTGGCGCTGCTCAACACGGTAAATAAATTAGCGAATGCGATAGCGAATAACTATACTTTCAGGTGGCAATGTATCTTGCGGGTTCGTATACTGTTCACGGTATTCCTAGCAGTCTAACTATCAGTGCGCTAGATTTATCCGGTGGAATCAGAGATAATTGGTTGCCGCGAATGGCGATTCTCCTCATCTTAATCACATGTGCCATTTGTGGCTTAACTATTTTTGTATGTCGGAGAAGCCTCTTCCAAGGACTAACAGACCTGGTGAGTTAGCACACGATGAAAAATATTTAGTACAATAACAGAGCCACGGCCGGCCTTACCAGTGGGTCCCACTCAGCGTTCTCGTACAAGTGTGCGTGGGTACACCTCTACCTATTACTTTTTACAGAATCACGCCGACAGACGCTGCCATCAGCACATCTACCGTTCGCTCACTGCACAGGCACTTCTCCCACTCGCGTACATCATCGCGTCGGCATTGTGGCTTCTGGATTTGGCAGGCGTCGTACAGTCACGAACCCTCCAGAGCGCCGTATACTCGGTGAGCCCCGCCGACTTTAACAAGAAAGAAAACGAGGTGTAAAAAAAAGATATGTAATGATAGCTCATTATCACTCGCACTGGCGCGTGTTGGCTAGCCACTACTATCCGTGAGAAGGTCATAAGGTCCTAGGTCGGTCACCAATGCCGGCCATAATTGAGAAACAAAAACAATATAAATATTTTTACCACTAAATGTTCAGCTGAGCAGTTTCTTCGCTCTCGCTTCTCCTCTCATCAACATGTACTTTATTCCGCCGTACAGAAAGTAAATTATGATTCTGTAAATTATGAAGTTTCGATTACTTTCGTATTTCAGATATCTAAATTCGTTTTTCTCTGTAAAGGTTGCATCAGCGTCTGTTGATGCTCACTAGGAGCGGTTTTTCATGAAAAAATATGTCAAAAAGATTGTATTTGGATAAACGTGTTATCTGTGATATCGTTCGTGATGTTGAATCATCCGAGGGTTTTTCCTATTCTGTTAGCTTCATGATAAACTACGATCGTCTCGCATATCGTGCAATGTGTGTTGATAAAAGGCACATACATAGCTGACAAAATTCTCTGCAGATCGAAAATATGAAGTACTGTGAGTTCATTCGTTTTATTTTATTTAGTAATATATATTTATTTTTGTTCTTGTTTACCATGTTACAGCCGTTGTTCAGTGCTATTACTTTGCCTATTTGCACCGATTACATCTGAATATCGTGAACTCGGTGCGCCGGGATGGTCCTGCGATGCGGATCTCATGAAGAGGTGCCACCCTTAGTAATTCAAACTTTTGTCCTGAATTCACATTCTCCAAGAATCATACTTTGGTGCATTTTTCAGATCAAAAACGGTCCCGACAAACGTCCATTCTCTTCGGCCGGCCGACATTGACATCGTTGCCGCCATCGGCGATTCACTTACGGTATGTGTGTGGAATGCTATCATTTTGCTGAATTCACCCTCTCTGATCATTGATACATCCCAAAATGCTATCATATTCGCCTCGTGTTACCTTGCTTTGAGACACGTGTCGGGCGATAAGAAGCTTCTCATCACTGAAACGCGTGATCAAGGGCAAAATTTCTGTGATTGATCGCACAGATCATGAATTTTCTGATAAATATTTATTATAATTCAGGCTGGAAACGGCGCCGGTGCTGACAAAGGAGACGCCCTTGCTATCGCCATTCAGTACAGAGGTTCCATTCTAAAATATAAATAAATTCAGCTTGCCAAAAATCAGTTACAGGCCTAACCTGGTCGGTCGGCGGCGATAAATCCTTAGATGAGCACATCTCTGTAGCTAGTGAGGCAATATGTGAATGTTGAGGTGAACAAATATCATAATTGCAGACATTCTCAAGAAATTCAATCCCAACGTGTTCGGGTACTCCATTCGGACGGGCTCTGCGAATGTGTGGGAGGTCAGTCATCTTCAATTCTTTTTTTTGCTATACCAACTTTTCTTTTTTTCTTTTCTTTCTTTTCTATCTTTTGTATTCGGACAAAACAAATTTCAGACTGCCCACCTTAATGCGGGCGTGCCCGGTGCGCATTCGGGAGATGTGAAAGGACAAGCAGAGGACCTCGTGAGGAGGATGAAGGAGCACCCGGAGGTGACCCTTTCATCAAAATAAGATTCTCCTAGAAAAATTGAACACGATCATCCGATATCTCAAGAATATAATTTACATAGAGGCATTTCAGATCGACTACCTCAACCATTGGAAACTCGTGCACATCTTTGTAGGAGCCAACGACATCTGTAGCTGGTGCTACAGAGGAGTGGTGAGTCTGTCCTCTTTACAATTTTCGTGTACTAATGACTCGATCTATGCACTTATTCTCTAGCCGCCGAACCAAGGAGAGGATTTACCGTTCAGAAGAATTGATTGCATTATCAACTTCTTTGTGCAAAAGCTTTCTGATGTTTTAGGATGAAGACGGCGATCACTACCGAGAGAACATCCGCAAGGGAGTGAAGTACATGCAGGAGAACATGCCCAGGTATACAAATGCTCCATTTTCGAAATATTAAGCGATTTGATATAGCAAAAATTTTTTTCAGGACAATTGTTGTACTGTCCAGAATGGTTGACATGTCGCTGTTGAGACGCATCGATCGGGCACACGAATTCTGCAACAGAGTCCATGAGTAGGTCCTTCTTCTCGTATAAGCTCTGCTTCATAATTTTGACTTGATGCAGATTTGAGTGCAACTGCGAGGGCAACAAGACGGTAACGGACGAGACGCTGAGCGGTATCTGCCACAGTTACATGGTAAGAATGCCACTACATCTCCGAAAACTCGATATCAATAACGATCACCAATCTAGATTATACTACTTTTTCCTGGTATTAATCTTCCCTGAATCAATATCTAAATTTGGATCGTTTTCTCGAAGAACAAATGATAAGGCCGTAAATCATGGGGGTGTAGGTCATTGCCAGTGGAAGACGTATTATGGAAGGTGGTATTGTCTTCCTCAGTACTATTTTGTTCAGGACAAGTCGCAGGAGATGCAGGATTCGGGCGAATTCGATACTACGGACGATTTCACGCTAATCATCGAACCGTACTTGTCACTGGCCGATGACATCGGGCGTAATGTAAGAACTTTGCGAAATAGTGATTTATTGACAAGATATCTTCGGTTGAAACGAGTATGAGTGCTATTTGCAGCCCGACGGCTCGCCGAACATGGATTTCTGGGCGCCGGACTGCTTCCACTTTCGCGCGTACGGACACGCCATCGTAGCGAAGAACCTGTGGAATAATATGATGCAGCCGGTCGGAGGTAAGTCCACAGAGCAAAACATAGCCAAACACACCTTCAAAAAGGGTGTGAATTCGTACAGGCTGAACTAAAATATTGAACATGAACTACAGGTCAGACACCAGCGAATCTCACTGACGATGGCGAGCCACCGCTTTGCCCGGATAAGGTATATTTTCCCATGCGTTTCGCCCAACACAATTTGAATGATTGTTAATCAACGAATGCATTTCAGAGCTGTCCCTTCATTCGTACCACGAAAAACTCGGATGACTGCAAGTCGTACATGCAATAGTATACTTAAGATTTCTCATCACGCCAAATGTTTAAATTTATACTGTTGCGAATGAACTGATATAGCGAGCTAACTGTAAAAAAAGTGCATTAACAATTGTTTCTCAAATAGAGCAATGATTTTTTTCTAAAGATTTGCGACATTCCTTAGTAATTGAAAATTAAAATCGGAAGACATTCGATCGACCAGGGTGCATTACAATTCTTATTTGTATAAATGTAAGTCGTTCTCGTCGGTTCAGCCGGAGATCGAAAAACTCATGGGAATATCGGTAATACCACATAGCCTTTTCTCAAAAAATATGATGACTATACTGCCATTGGCTTGATATGTTCCAGTATATTCACTCGTGTTCACAGTTATTGAATGTATTGTGGCTGTTTCTTAGATCGTCTAAATTCGTTTTACACAAAAATCAAAAAAAATAGGCATCAAAAATGTTTTGCAACTTTATTCATGCATTTCGAGTTGTCAGAGAACTGTATTCGTATGCTTATATTTGTACACATCTCGTCTATTTCTTCGGACTAACACATAGCTCCGGTAGTTATAAATTACTATGGAATGCCGAACTATTCTATCTAGTCCCCATCTCATAATGACAATATTTAGAGTCAGCGTAGAAAGTTCCAATAATATATATTTTCATCCTTGGTCTCTTGAGTATGTGCTATTCGATATTCCTACCGTAACCCAGACTACAATGTTTGCTCATTTTTTCATCATTTCACCACTTTCATCAATAATGATAACAACATAAATACCACGCTCGAAAATGTCGCGTATTTGATCAGAGCGTCGTTTGATCATTGGCCAATGATGATCAACGCACGGTTATTTTAGATGAAAGATCTGCCCTCACAAGATCGAGGACAGAAAGATATAGGAATAAAATATGAGCAAGCAATTAGTAGTTTTCCTGTGACAAGGGAATAACTCCACTTTTTGTAATGATTTTCAAATTTCCCGCGGGAAAGATAGTTAGGACAAGTGCTGAGGAAAATAATAGAAGCGAAGATTCTAGCCAGTAATGCCGTTAACAATGTCCGCGACTAGTCACATGTTCAAGTCTCCCATTATCCCAAACATTTGCTCCATAGTGAATTTGTTTGTCAAGAGAGGCAGATACACTATTTACAGCTTCCCTATCCTTTTCTTGTTTCTCCCAATAGCTCTTACGTTGTCACTGCTGCTCATTGATCCCTGTTTGCTAATTGCAATGTCACCATAGGCGTATGCCGGGGTGTCATCGTTAGCTCATAATCAGAAAGTGTTTTCATATTTAGCGAGCATAAATAAGACAGACGACACAGCTATTTCCTACTATGATGAGAAGAGATACTGTACTGCGTCAGACATTCTTGTAAATAACGCATCCCGTGAATCAGTAAGCTACTAACTAGAAAGGAAGTGCGCGCGCAAGCAAGAATCGAATGCGAGACCGCATGAATTACGGAACCTATTCTTCTCCTGATTCGTGCAAATAGTAATGTCCAGCGTGTTCTTTTCTTGTTGCAAACTACTATATCACTCGCCATTTCTCAGATTTCACCCTCCCGAAATCGCAAAAGAGAAAATAATGGACGAGTTCGCCTGGCGCATGGCCCGCTCCGTCTACCCGTTCCTCGCTGCAGTTGGTGCAATGGGTCTCATTCTCAACACCGTCCTCCTACTGGCAACTATTCGCACCAAGTAAGAAACGTCCGAAGAGATCTGCTGTTCATAGTGCTCTGAATTACTTCATTAGTTATCCTTGAATTTCAGATCTCTGCGATCCACAACGAACTTGCTTATTGGATGCTGCGCGGTGTTTGATATCATGCACGAGGTCCGAGGCTCCCTTGGGATGCGCCTAATTATTCTTGAATTTTATAGACCGGGTACTTCATTCAATTCCCCATCCTCTTCACCGATTACTACATCGACAGTTTCTACTGCAGTTGCATGCAGGTATACAAACACTCTGAAGAATCATAACAATAAGGGAGCAAAAAACTAATTGGATATCAGCAAGCATTATCACCATGCAAAAACCACAAAATTATTGAGCACCAAATAAGAGGACAAATATCAGAGTTGCTAGTCCCGAGATTCCCTCCTGTAATTTTGCCGAGCTCATTCCAGCTCCTTCCTGCCATCGGTCGTGCTGCGGGTGCAGTTTGCGTACTCTGCACGGGCATCGACCGCATGCTTTGCATTGTGGCGGCCGTTGTCTACAAGCGAATGAGAAAGGTGTACTTCATGATGGTGAGTTACTATGTGCCTCGTTAAAGCGATGAATAATGCATTAGGAATTTGGGATATTTTTACCTGAATGCTGAATAAAGGTGGTAATTATTCAATACACAAGGGGGAAACGTAGTAATGGTCGTTCATCCATTCCAGTTCCACCTCCTCGCAATTCCAATCAGTTATTTTTATATACAATTTCCAATCAACTGATAACGTTTCCATATTTTTGAAATCTTATGGGAATTCCAGCTGACACTACATTACGAGTATCACAATTATTGCAGTGCCACCTCCTCGCCATCTCATTATTCTGCGGGTGGACAGTGTACCTGATGATCGCGTATTGGACACCAAAGTGAGCGCTCTATTCTAAAACGAGACAGTTATTTTGGCTCTGTTCTGGTTGAGGGGTCCGTGGGAGATACAAGGGTCCGTAAAAAGTAGAAGGGTCCGGAAAAAAGAAGAATGGTCCGGAAAAAAGAAGAAGGGTCCGTTATTTTAGAATTTTTCAAGATAAATGTTGAACGGTCCGGAAAAAAGTTGGAGGGTCCGTAAAAAAGTAGAAGGGTCCGTAACCCCACAACGCCGGCCTAAGCATGCGTATTTCCTAAGCACTAAGCGTTCCTAAGCTCTTTTTATAACATCTCCTGGATGCGTTCTGCAGTATCAACCATTCCCATGCTTTGGACACGACTACAGAAAATAGAAAAAAGCGTCTATAGAAAAAATGCTTAGGCTTAGGAAATACGCATGCTTAGGCCGGCGTTTCGCACATTTAATCATTATATTATTTTCGTACGATTTATAATGGTCCAAAATGGGAACATCATGAAAAACACCT
>LS487526.1:3243-15900 GCA_900490705.1 Pristionchus arcanus
CAAATCAGTCGAAATCTCAACTTCGAAATTTCACTCGCTGACAAAATCCTGCGATTCTGAGTCGATTCTTAGGTGAGAGGCGTGGTATGCACATAATGGTTCGATAAAGTAGTCATTTGGTTAAAGTTCGAATACTGAGCAAATGTGTTTATCTCGACCTTTCTGAATCTTATTCTTTATGATAGTGCGCGCTCAATTGTGAGGATCTAGAAGGGTGTGGGCAACGGTAGCTGTACTGTAATCCAATCGATAATCCATTTCAGGAGATCATCGAATCGCTCGAGGCGACCACCTGCCCGACCGAGAGGAGCGAGGTGAATTAAAAATTATTAATATTATTTAAACTAGATGTCAACGCAAAAACATATGGAAGCAATATATGGGAAATGATTGTGGGCCGTGTGTATTTATATTTGCAACTGAATGAGGTGGTGTGTGAGAGTTGTGTTTCATGGTTTGGATATCAGTCGAATGATGAGCGTTTTGCGATTCAGCGAGAGTTATTGCTATTACCAAGAAAATTATAATATTGGAGAAAGGGAGATCATATTTGTCCAATAAAAACGAATAGTTGAAGTGCTGAGTGGGTGACATGTGAGTACTGTGCTTCGTGGGGTGAGTATCATTGGGAGAGTGTGAACATGCGTCGTTGTGACCTTCTGTTGGTTTTCACTTTTTCCATCCCATGCCCCCAAAAATCGACCAAATGTGGGTTGGATATGTCATTTTTCACATAGTAATCTACCCCTGAATAGGAACAGTCGAGTTGGTGCTACACGGAGTCTGTAAGAACAGATGATCCAATGTTTTTCGATTATTCATTGCCTTTACCGTTCAATCAAAAATTTATTGGTTTTGTTTGTTCCTGAGGAGGTACTAATTGTGCACTGTTCACCATCCTCATTCAGGCGTGCTCGACGGCGACGCCGCTGCAGCAGACGCAGCGGTCGTGCGGCAGCAACTGGGCTGCGGCCTCGAAGACTGCGTCAGTCTCGGCGAACGGAGGTAGACTACCTGTACACGATTTATTCCCACAACTGGGTTGTTTTATGCAAATTTACGCACAAAACAATCAAAATCTGGGTCTTTCGGTGTGATGTTGTCCTGTAAATCGGTTCAAATGATGCCCGATTTCACTCGGACAGTCTCGGCAGCCGGAGGTTGCACAAATTGATACCTATTGTGGGTTGATTTGCCAAAACCTGTTTACAGAAATCGTGTAAATCTGTAGCGCGTCTGGTGGCATTTCAGCAATTCGGCCTATCTCTTTTATATTCATTTTTGACACAACCATGGCCGGCTATTCAGTCTTCCAAGCATATCCAACTCTTGAAACACAGTTCTCACATGTTGACAACTCTCGTCGCACTTCAAATATTTGATTATTGCAGCCACGACGGCAGTCTCTGCCGCAGGGGCGACGACGGCCCGATCGATGGGCAGTGCTGCGGCCGGAGGAGGGAAGAAGGGAGAAACGCCGGTGAGGATTACGGTATTGATCAGGGCTACGGTAGATCAATTGTCATATTGTACTCGATGATAGACAGAGAAGCTCCGGTGAAGATTGCGGTAGGAAGTTGTAAGTTACGGTAGGAGGGATCGGTTGTGTAAAAGAGGTTTTTTTCTGTTCACAGCTGCCGCAATATTAGCAGTAAAGCGTAAACGCACGATATTAAGATTGTATTGAAGCGCGAATTTCCAAGGATTAGTATTTTAAAAAAGAAGGGTTAATGGGGTCGCGGTAAACGGAATCACATCGAAGATGAAGCGTTGAATCTCGATGATGATTACTCGTTGCAACAGGGATTTGACTGATCCGAAAATTCAAACAAGACTTACTTGTAGTAGTGATTAGCCCATATCGACTGTGACGCTGTTAATTCTTTTGATGACTACTAAATGAAGCACGGATTCGCCTAGATCTATATTTCAATCGACATTTTAAAGTGGGCTTGAGAATGTTTTGTTAATTGGAGGCACAAAAAGAGATAAATCAAATATGTGTCGTACTCTCGGAATAACGTTTATCTTTTCTTTAAAAATTCAAAAATTCAGGCACAAATCGAAAGAGTTTCTTACCCTCGGGATAATGTCCACCCATCGCAGCTAGAATTAACCTTTCTATGATTGCTCTATTTAATTCCTAGTTTTTTTTTAGATTTGAGATTTGTTCATAAGATCAAAATCAGGCTCACATGTCAGATCGAAAGTGACTCACAATCAAACTCTCTGGATAATATTACTACATTGCAGCTCGAATTCGACAAGACGTTCGACCCGAAGGAGGCGGTGGCGAGGAAGGAGCAGGAGGAGGGAGAGAAGAAGGGTTAGTTTGGGTCATCGCCCCCCCCCCTCCATATGTTATACAAGTTGGGGGAGGCACAGAAAGGTGTTGGCAGGTGATGCAGAGGCCTAGGAGGCGTTTTAAGGGGTGAAAGTAGTTAGGGGCAGTTATGAGATTCGAAGGAGGCGGTGGCGAGGAAGGAGCAGGAGGAGGGAGAGAAGAAGGGTTAGTTTGGGTCATCGCCCCCCCCCCTCCATATGTTATACAAGTTGGGGGAGGCACAGAAAGGTGTTGGCAGGTGATGCAGAGGCCTAGGAGGCGTTTTAAGGGGTGAAAGTAGTTAGGGGCAGTTATGAGATTCGAAGGAGGCGGTGGCGAGGAAGGAGCAGGAGGAGGGAGAGAAGAAGGGTTAGTTTGGGTCATCGCCCCCCCCCCTCCATATGTTATACAAGTTGGGGGAGGCACAGAAAGGTGTTGGCAGGTGATGCAGAGGCCTAGGAGGCGTTTTAAGGGGTGAAAGTAGTTAGGGGCAGTTATGAGATTCGAAGGAGGCGGTGGCGAGGAAGGAGCAGGAGGAGGGAGAGAAGAAGGGTTAGTTTGGGTCATCGCCCCCCCCCCTCCATATGTTATACAAGTTGGGGGAGGCACAGAAAGGTGTTGGCAGGTGATGCAGAGGCCTAGGAGGCGTTTCAGAACTAATGAAATCTCACCGCAAGTGCACATTGTAATTCTAGAATGCATCGGCGTACTCATTTACCGGGAAATGTTCTCCAATTATTGATTTTTCAAAAGATTTATCGATCGGCATTGCAGCCCATCGCCACCACCACAAGCACCACCACCGTCATCGATCGCGCGCTGAGGAGAAGAAGGAGGGAGGAGAGAGCAGGGAGAGGTGAGGAGGGGGTGAGGAGAGGGAAGTAGAGGTTGTTCGTTGTTGTATTGTAAATCGACAGCATTTATGAAGCCCATTAGCGTAATCCAGGGTGTTAGAACTATGTGGTCTCGATGAAACGCATTAGGTCTTTTTGAAAGGATCGTTTAAAATTTTTTTTATTGAACACCAAGAGTTGGCGGCATTAGTGGACTCGTGAATCTCAGAAATATGTTGTCTGGGTGAAACGAAGTAGTGCTGGGTTTTTTTTAAAAATTGCGTACAGAAAGGGAGGGGGGTGTTAATGAGAAATGGTTTGCTGGACAATATTGGAGTAGACATAACCGGAGAGGGAAGCAGAGTGGGTGAAGCGAATACTAATTGTACGGGCAAAGTGGACGAAAAGGAAAAGAGATTGTTTGATTGGTACGCGCAAACACGAAGAAATCAGAACGCTGCGCAAATTTCAACTCATGGTACGGGGGTGAAACGTGGAAGTAGTTGGGTGATTTTGATGTAACCGCGCGGATGATCGACTTGGTTGCTGTTTGTGATATTTTGTAAATCACGTGGAGGACGTATCAGCGCTGTACAGAATATCAGTGAGATGTAGCGTGAGTGAAACGTGAAACGAACGGTTGGGCGCTTTTGGTGGGATCGCGTGCGGAGAAGAAGGAAGGGGGTGACATCAACGATGGTGAGACGAGACGACGGAATATTAGCCCCGACCCATCCCATCGAAAAGATGTTGTGAGAGTGGAGCGCAAAGGTGACTGGATGCAAAAATTTGTTTTGGTGTGACGCAGAACACGGTCCAGAACAAACCTGAACCATAATACCCGCATTTCTAAATGAGATGCAACGGAATGCGCCTTGTAATTAGGACAGTGGACGGCGATAGAATAGCGATGGGGAAGGGGGGATCAATAATCAAGAGTTCAAAGATCATAGCTCAGAGATCAAAGATCAACTTTCAGATCGGAGGACTCGTCCGAGGAGGGCGATGATGAGCGGAAGAGCAAGGGAGGACATCAGAAGAGGAGACACAAGCGCCATCGCAGCAAGGGTGAGCATTGCAAAATCGATTAAAAACATGAGAAAAAAATGTGTAAAAAGGATGATAACGGTGTAAAAGCGAGTGGGATAGTTATCAACGGGAGGCGGGGGGTTGCATGGGAGATTTGGGTAGCGAAATTTTTACAATGGTGGTATTTTGGCCCTAAGCTTGATTACTCGTAGGCTTTGGATTAGAAAAATACGACAGTGATGGATACGAGCAAGGTTGAGCATTCACTGAGCAAGCAGATAGTTGCACTTGGCGGGAGGTTACTGACAATGAGTGACAAAAATTCGACCATTGATTAGACGGTTTGAATAATGAGAAAGCAAGGGAGCGATGCCCGGAAGATTGGAGTATCGCAGACTGCGGATAAGTTCACTGAATCACGACTGCATGATTCTTGGAGATTGGTCGTTAGGCAAACATTAAAAACACTTTTTTTGCCTAATACGAAGGAATAAGGAAAAAAAATCGTATTGAGGTTGAATTAGCGACAGAGCATGAAAATGGGTGCCAGGTGATTTGGTGCTTCAGTGATGAGTGGTATTGGCCGGTTCTCTCTATGGATTAATGCATAGCTGAACAATCTTTCCCAAAAAAATCCTATAATCATCCAAACAACATTTGAAAGCGAATGTGGGATATTGAGTACGCACTTGGCGATTTGGCGGCGCACTAGTTTGCCATAAGTCCGGCTTCACTATGCGCTGCAATCTTCGCGAGAGTTCCTTTTGAAAACTAAGTAATACAATTATTCAGAAGACGCCAGTGCGTCTACTTTCTTATTATGCCAATATTATGTCTGTCATGCCACGTCATTAATATTTTAGTGATTAATTAATTATTCATAATTATTCCAATTCTGCAGACGCCGGCCCCGCTCCCCGCCTGGACACGCCGATTGCCGTGCCCGGCGAGACGCTGCCCGTGCCGGACGGCGTCGACGTCGAGATGAGAGGACCCGAGGCGATCAAGACGCCCTAGGCTCCGCCCCCTTCCTAGGCTTCGCCCCCTTTGAGGCTTTGAGCTTTAGTCCCCCACACTTTGATGCTGTGACGTCACTCGCTCTGTTTTTTCTCTGTAAATGTGCATAAAGATTGTGGGAAAAGGTGATTGTAATGTGGATGAAAGATCGGTTGAGGACCGGCGAAGGGTATCTGAAAGTGGGTGAAGAATGGAGAAGTTGTCGATACTTGTTTTCTATTCATTTCCAATTTTGAAAGATACTGCAGCTTTGCTGATTCTGTAAAAAAATTTTTTTACTGTAGTGAACAAAGAATACAACGCGCGATTGTATTTGCGATTGATTTATGGTACTTATAAAATGGTTGAAACCGGAATGATGCTGGTGCGCGCGATACGTCAAAATATGTATCTGCTGGAGCTTGCCGCACATTGTTCCGTTCTAAGAGATGCTGCAGGATTCTTTCGCGCATTTTGCAACCGTAATGTCGTTTAACTGTTTAATCATTCAAGAATGCTGGCTCGCAATTTTATATGCCCGCTATCCTGTCGGCAATACCGGCGAGCCTCGCCACGCGTTGCCGGAAAATTTCTGTGGTCGTGGACAGGGCTGGGACACAAAAAACACAAAACGGTCTCTATGAAGAATTCTCCAACCGAAACCATTCATGTTAGTAGTTCATTTTCACTACCTGCCCCATACTAGTTTATGATAATTTGATTGAGAATGTCACTTCGTTTTGACTACTACTTTTGGTCGATTTTGTGTTTACACAAAAAAACACAAAAAAATGACACAAAATCGATTACGTAGCCGTATTGATTATCAACATTCCAATGAATGAGCGTCGAAGATAGAATATAGCTGTAGACAGTCACTTTAGGAAAGAAACATCCTAGATTAAACGGAAGAAATTCTCAATTCTGATGATTTTGTGTTTTTTTGTGGTCCCAGCCCTGGTCGTGGATGTACCTTTTATCGTTAATCTAGAATGCTGGCGCGCACGATCTCCTGTTCATCGTTCATTTATCACGTTTTACATCGGTCATTTATCACGTTTTAACCCTATTCAATGCAATGTGAAATTGTAGAATGCTGTGATACTTGGCCTTTTAGAATGCTGGCGCGCACCATAAGTTCACTTTTGGTCATATTTTGATGTCATCATTATTGTCCATTCCATTCAAAATGCTCCATTCTTCCCTTCTTTACATGGCGCGCATTAAATGTCATTGCGGTAATTTTAGCTCTATGCAATTCTAAGTGGTCTTTCCAGAATGCTGGCGCGCACGATATCCCGCTGTGCTAGTGGCCAGCTCGCGGCTCGTGCCGCATCAACGGCCTCCATTGCACCGACGAGAGAAGGAGCGGGGGAAGGAGAGGTGGAGAGGAGAACGGGAGGAGGAAGGAAGGCGGAGGCGGTGGATGGAAAAGAGGTGAGAAACAACTTTTGGGAGTTGTCAGATCCTTTCAATAAGCGTGAACGGGATATACGGTGTGTGAGACAATGGTTCGACTAGTTGGAATGGGAAGAAGGAAGGCGAAGGCGGTGGATGGAAAGGAGGTGACTTATTGTAACAGTAATTCATGAATTTTTATTGCAAAAGTATGTGAAGATGTGCCGCTCGGAAGAGTTGGGTTTCATTGTCCGCTTATGTTTGTAACGGTGCAGTCGTTAGCTAGTCGGTGCAGTCGTTAGCTAGTAAGCTAGTCGTCAAGAGACATTTTCGAAACAAAAATCACATTCTGAGTTTTACTATGAAAATATTGTACAGCACAAGTGATTTATTTTTAAAAAGGCAACTTTTATGACTGAAACTATCTTGTGTTAAGGAGACGTGCCTAAAGAAAGTAATTCGACGGAGAGACTGAGCATTTAGGTATAACACAACAGTTGATAATTCTGGGTAGGATCATTTGGGTTGCATGGATGCTATTTGAGAGTGAGGCAACTGTCACGTGCAATGAATTCTTTGGTCGTATACGAATAACAATAATATTGTTGTTGTTGTTTTTGTTGTTGTTGTTATACAATGAAATTCCAGGAATGGCGTCGCCGCTCGTCACTGCGCACGCCGGTCCTGCAGCGAGATGAAGTGGTACGGTAGATTTATTGATTGATCCGGGGTACGGTATCTGGTCAGATCGATCGCCAACTGATTTTATTGTATTTTGATTCATTATAACTTGAAAGTGTTGTTATTTGGCTACAGTACCACCTTCCGATCGACAACTGACTTTAATCCCTTCCTCCTCCAGGTCCCGGCGAAAGTGTACTTTGCGCCCGAGTGGCCGCTCGATCAGAAGGCCAGCGACGACGAGGGATGGCCGAACCCCATGAAGGGATACGGTAAGTGGGGACGGGATACGGTAGATGGAGTATTGATTGGATACGGTACGTGAAGAAGGGAATGGAGGACGGTAGGTGGAGATGGGATACTGTAGAATTGTTAGACGGGGTCACTTGTACGAAGTTAGAATTAGAGTGCCCTTTTTGGGTTGTATGCTCCTCGAGGTTGTACTATAGTAACCGCCTCTGCACTGTTGACATTGTAACGATGAAACGCCGATTCGGGTTGTTGTTGAAATATGTGTTTTAGGCATGCAGGCATGGTGAATAGGGACTGTGTAAAACGTGATGAGCAAGGATTACATCTGCTAATGGTCGGCTGCTATCATAGAGCGATGAAACACTTATCTTCTCTGATTGGGAAATTTGAATGCATTGATTCAACACTATTAGTATTACGGATTACTGAAATGAAATCTTTATCTAATCACTAAAATCAATACTGCAGGCGTAACGCCAGTTGGATTACTGTAGGATACCGTACCCATCCATTTTTATTGATTTATCTTCAGGCATGACACCGGAGAAGTGGGAGCACTACAACAAGGTGGTGTGGCCGCCCGGCTACGTCGTCCCCGAGACCGGTCTGCCCAAGCCCAGAGAGGTCAGATTTGAGACTAGCAACTTTTTGGAAAGGGCAGAACCACACCATGGTGTGTGGAATGGTAGTCTTCCCCGAGACCGGCCTGCCCAAGCGAGAGGTCAGATTTGAGACTAGCGACTTTGTGGAAATTGCAGAAAAGAAGAACACCATAACATACAATCTATTTACGTGTAGAGTTCAAGATGTCCACTAATGAATTGAGCATTCAGTATATCGTTATCATATGAGACAGTGTTGAAACACCAGTTGTCCTTTACTATTTGTGACTTTTCTATAGATGGTATAGCTTTGTGAGTATCTTGCGGCTTTGTTGTGAAATTGAAAACCCAGGCGGATTGATGTATCATCGTCCTATCACAAATCAAAGATGAGCAATCAATGCAATGAGTAGTAGCTTCGGAGGGATCACCACTATAATCACATCCTCGAATAGCCTGCGAAAATGAAATGGCGAACAATTATTGGAGTTATGTGAGCGCAACAGAAAAATAACAAATAGCGAAGGTTTACTGATGCTTCACCGCTGTCTCATACGATGAGGATGAACAATTTATCCAATTCATCCATTATGCTGAGTCCAGACTCTCTATTCACATTGTAGTTATTTTTTTGTAAGCGAGACTATCGGCGTGGGTTAGGTACTTGTGTTGCTGACAAATCGCGATTGAACACCCAGGCGGTTTGATGCTTCATCGATCTGCCATAGATGGATGATGTGGCTTGTCTCCAATAATGCTTCTATAACCGTCGATAAAAATGCAATTATCTGTCTGGGCATATGGTAGCCTGCACTATACATAGTGACCGTAATCTCGCGGATAGATAGATCGTCAATAGGTGTAACAGTGCAAAATATGAATGGCGACGTTTTTGAAAAGGTAGAACGGGGCACACCACAACCATCCATTGCAGGTGTTCCACTGCCGTCAGTCTACTTTAGGGATAGGGAGGACTACATTATGCATTGTTACCGTACCCTAACTACTGTAATTTCCAGGTGTTCCACTGCCGTCAGTCGATCCACTTCTCTCCCAAGCGGGCGTGGTACGCGTGCCAGCTGGTGTGGACCTCCAGCAGACCAAGGTACTGTGCAATTTTTGACTGGCGACCTTTGGTAAATCGCGGAATCACACCAACTCACAAGTGTCGTAGATTAGAGAGTACAGTAATACGGGTAAAGGCCCTCGTCCAGCTGGATCTGCAGCAGACCAAGGTACTGTTCCATTTTCGACTGGCGACCTTTGGTAAAAGGCGGAATCACACCATCCGGGTACACCACCTCATTTTGAGCGGGGATTAGCTCAAAAAGAATAGGCTCTCGTGCAGCTGGACCTCCAGCAGACCAAGGTACTGTGCAATTTTTGACTGGCGACCTTTGGTAAATCGCGGAATCACACCAACTCACAAGTGTCGTAGATTAGAGAGTACAGTAATACGGGTAAAGGCCCTCGTCCAGCTGGATCTGCAGCAGACCAAGGTACTGTTCCATTTTCGACTGGCGACCTTTGGTAAAAGGCGGAATCACACCATCCGGGTACACCACCTCATTTTGAGCGGGGATTAGCTCAAAAAGAATAGGCTCTCGTGCAGCTGGACCTCCAGCAGACCAAGGTACTGTGCAATTTTTGACTGGCGACCTTTGGTAAATCGCGGAATCACACCAACTCACAAGTGTCGTAGATTAGAGAGTACAGTAATACGGGTAAAGGCCCTCGTCCAGCTGGATCTGCAGCAGACCAAGGTACTGTTCCATTTTCGACTGGCGACCTTTGGTAAAAGGCGGAATCACACCATCCGGGTACACCACCTCATTTTGAGCGGGGATTAGCTCAAAAAGAATAGGCTCTCGTGCAGCTGGACCTCCAGCAGACCAAGGTACTGTGCAATTTTTGACTGGCGACCTTTGGTAAATCGCGGAATCACACCAACTCACAAGTGTCGTAGATTAGAGAGTACAGTAATACGGGTAAAGGCCCTCGTCCAGCTGGATCTGCAGCAGACCAAGGTACTGTTCCATTTTCGACTGGCGACCTTTGGTAAAAGGCGGAATCACACCATCCGGGTACACCACCTCATTTTGAGCGGGGATTAGCTCAAAAAGAATAGGCTCTCGTGCAGCTGGACCTCCAGCAGACCAAGGTACTGTGCAATTTTTGACTGGCGACCTTTGGTAAATCGCGGAATCACACCAACTCACAAGTGTCGTAGATTAGAGAGTACAGTAATACGGGTAAAGGCCCTCGTCCAGCTGGATCTGCAGCAGACCAAGGTACTGTTCCATTTTCGACTGGCGACCTTTGGTAAAAGGCGGAATCACACCATCCGGGTACACCACCTCATTTTGAGCGGGGATTAGCTCAAAAAGAATAGGCTCTCGTGCAGCTGGACCTCCAGCAGACCAAGGTACTGTGCAATTTTTGACTGGCGACCTTTGGTAAATCGCGGAATCACACCAACTCACAAGTGTCGTAGATTAGAGAGTACAGTAATACGGGTAAAGGCCCTCGTCCAGCTGGATCTGCAGCAGACCAAGGTACTGTTCCATTTTCGACTGGCGACCTTTGGTAAAAGGCGGAATCACACCATCCGGGTACACCACCTCATTTTGAGCGGGGATTAGCTCAAAAAGAATAGGCTCTCGTGCAGCTGGACCTCCAGCAGACCAAGGTACTGTGCAATTTTTGACTGGCGACCTTTGGTAAATCGCGGAATCACACCAACTCACAAGTGTCGTAGATTAGAGAGTACAGTAATACGGGTAAAGGCCCTCGTCCAGCTGGATCTGCAGCAGACCAAGGTACTGTTCCATTTTCGACTGGCGACCTTTGGTAAAAGGCGGAATCACACCATCCGGGTACACCACCTCATTTTGAGCGGGGATTAGCTCAAAAAGAATAGGCTCTCGTGCAGCTGGACCTCCAGCAGACCAAGGTACTGTGCAATTTTTGACTGGCGACCTTTGGTAAATCGCGGAATCACACCAACTCACAAGTGTCGTAGATTAGAGAGTACAGTAATACGGGTAAAGGCCCTCGTCCAGCTGGATCTGCAGCAGACCAAGGTACTGTTCCATTTTCGACTGGCGACCTTTGGTAAAAGGCGGAATCACACCATCCGGGTACACCACCTCATTTTGAGCGGGGATTAGCTCAAAAAGAATAGGCTCTCGTGCAGCTGGACCTCCAGCAGACCACTTTTCACTTCTAGAATCGTCCAGTTGTTCGTTTTCTCGTTGCTAAGGCTGCCTACTAGTTGCGCACAACATTCCTAAGCTGGCGTAAGCCCTCATCACTCTAATTTCGTCGCTATTGATGAGAAAAAGCCCGCGCCCGCACATTCTACTGCTCCGGAAGGATACCCACGCTTGCCACGGCTATCGTTGCTTAAAGTTCGCTAGATAGTAGCCTCTCATTACCGTGTTTTCGCTCGTTGCATCGAGAAGGCCTTATCGTGAGAGAAGGGAAGAGCATCAGAAGTGTGTGCGGCTTCACGGTGAAAATGCTAACTAGAACCAAATCGCGACTACTTTCGTATGTTCCGGTTGATAAGCTACGCTGAAAATCAGGACAGGACCTAGGTATTATCTCTTGTATCGTGCGTTTTTCCAAGCCGACTTTGGAGCTCTGTGGATCGAAAGCGTCATCTTGAGAGAAGGGAAGAGCAGTAGCAGTGTGAGCGGCTTTAGAGTGAAAGCGCTACTTTCGTATGTTCCGGTTGTTTTCGCTTGTATCGTTCGTTTTTCCAAGCCGACTTTGAAGCTCACTGGATCGAAAGCGTCATTGTGAGAGTAGGGAAGAGCGGTAGAAAAGTGAGGCTTTTTGTTTCGAATCTTTGCCTTATTTCCGTTCGAAGCGTTTCGGCACTTTTTTCCACTGGGCCACGTGGAACCGGGAGAGTCTTCCTTTCGATCGCTTTCCGCGATCGCGTACCTCGTGTTCCCCAGTTTCACGTCAAGGAGAACGCTTTGCGAGACCGAACTAGGCTGTGCGCCCGCACATTCTGTGTTGCAGCTGCGCCAGAATTCTCCAATATACATTCCTTTCCACACTTTTCTTTCTTCTGCCCCTGTACCCCTCCCTCGTGCGTTTCCGTTGTGCCCTATCTTCCTTTGTGCACTCATTTATCCCCTTTACAGGCCGCGCCAGCCGACGACGAGTCGAGGGCCAGCTCGGGGAAGGACGACTACATCTTCGCAAGGTGTGTTTTCATGATGACGAGCATTCTGTTCTGCGGATCGTCGTCTTACTTCGATTAGTGAAGGCCACCAATGTTGTTTGTGACTGGCAATATGAAATTTTGTTAGATAACGAGACGATGATTTGATCACTGGATTTCGACTTTTTGTCTTCTTGAGCGCTCACCCACTAGACCGATCTTTTAGTGTTTCATGGTGCACAATATTTATTGTGGTTGCATTGCAGGCCGCCTCGCCCTCCGTCCGTCCTCCCAGCCTGCAGTAGCCTCTAGTAGTAGTTGTAGAGGGCGTGGCCTCCTTGGTCGCGTCCGCTGGGCAGGGGCGTT
>LS487527.1:0-36134 GCA_900490705.1 Pristionchus arcanus
GATCTAGTGGTGCACGATTAAGAAGAGAGGACACGTCTAGAGAATATCTATCATTCAGAATTGAATGAAGGAATATAATGTCGTTGATGAATCTGCGGCGCTCTAAGGTTTCTAAATGTAACTCTTGCAATCTAACTTCCAATACACATATCTAGCACATAGTCTACACACTTCTCTCGGTAGCTTTCCCGATCAATGTCTAGATATTTCTTTAATTTCCCTCGTCTCAATGCTCAAAAATTATAGTTTATCAGATACATTGAGTGGTTTCATGACCGAAGAGCAGTCGCTGAAAACTGCAAAGTAGGCTCATATTGATAGAATCCTTCCATTGAACGAAGCTTTTTGCATTGAGGTTCTTCGACAATTCATTTATTTGTTCCCTCCATTTCATCCTGAAGCAAACTGCTCGTACAAAATGAAAATCTCACTTCCAGTCACGAAATCTAAAACATGAGCCATTACAAGTAATGTTAGATAGATCCACATCTCTTCCATTTGAACAAGTGATCTTTTCTATGAGATCAAAAGAAACTCACGCGTTCTTTCTTTCTCTTCTCTGATTATTTTCTCCTCCAACTTAAATCACTCGAATATACATCCAATTGTCAAGTTCGGAGTGTTTCATATCTTTTTCGCAACATGTTACTGCCATATTCAGCTGTCGATATCGGTCAATCCAGACGCTTAAATCGTCAATGGACGATATCGGGTACTGAGATATTCCGAGGTTAAGGAATTCCCTGCTCGAGAAAACTGTAGTGGCCCGTAAATTTGTCTTGCTCAATGAAGAAACCAGGACTTACGAGTTTCATCTGCGTGTCAAAAGGCTCGCCAACAAGTGGAACAATAATTCGAATGATGTCGGGCGGAAGATCGGCAATGGAGATATCAGAATCTCATCGTGAATGAATCGCGAATAAATAGAGCACGTATTGCCTTTCAGTCAGTCGATAGACGCAGCTCCGCCGCTTTTCAATATATCCCCCCGGTGGTCACACACATTCAGTCAAACATTCTCACATCTCGAAAATTGAATACCCAATTAATTAGTTGGTAAATAGTCAAAAATGTAGATTGAATCTTGAGCCTCTTCATCCGTATATGCATTAGTACTATTTGGGAAGTGGATGTGAATGCACGAAGACTCGCAATGAATTATTTGATTTTTTTTTTCGCATGATTGGATACAGGGAGGAAAAAACAAAAAAATTAAAAATAAACTGTTCTAAAGAAAACAAATAAAAAAAACACAAAAATTATACAATGGAAAACAGGAAAATTAGAAAAATAATAAATAATAACAAAAAATATTTACAAAAATTAATTAAATAATTAAGTAAAAATAAAAGTCAGTTATCGATCACAAGTAGATACGGTAGTAATAAAATACGGTAGTAAATAAACATACGGTAGTAAAAAAGTAAATTCATAATGCCCGGTATTCTGTGCAAGACCCTGTCATACCATGGTACGGTATTGTCTAAAATTTCGCAATTTTCCAATATTTTCTACGAAACCCCGCCATCTCAACTTTTTTTTCCTGCAGCGAGGTAAGTATTGCTTTTTTCTTTGCTTTCTGCTTGCCAATAATGCTGACTGTTCTGTTACAGTCGTCGAGGCTTGTAGTTCGGAGATTAGACGGCGTTGGTAGCGGGGGAAGATTCGATAATAGTAAGTTTAATTTTTTTTTCATACGATTTGTAAGTTCATCTTGTTTATTTCAGATCATCTGAGAAGCTGCGGGAAATATCGAGAGTAGTCGTCATCCCGCAAGGAGACTGAAAAGAAAGGATAATTCATCGTGAGCTGCTCGATCCAGTTCAAGAGGTGAGGGATAGGGATAGGGACACTCTAGTAATGACATCAAATTCCAGAACCTCGTGGGGTCTTGCGCAATCACTCAGGCATCTCCTCTGCAGTATCCTTCAAGTAAGTAATTTTACTGCATCATTCGCTCGCTCGAATTGTCCCCCCTTGTGCTAACCCTTATCTTGCAGAGGGGTCTTCTCGTCGGCATCAAGACGACACTGCTGTGGTGGAGAAGCAAAGAAGATTGTCAAACCGGGTTCGGCTTCCTCTCTTCTTCTCATTCTTCATCTTCAACTCATCTCTATTGGTAAGTGGTTTATTTTGACTCGTAATAATCCAATGTTTACAGAGACGTCTGCGCAATTATTCGGGAGTTAATTCGTCGTGTTTGGAGAAGAATACTAAAGATTCGTGGAAGGTGGGTTTTACCTCATTTTGTTGCCATTTTTTTCTGAAAATTTCGGGTCTTATGAAATGCGGAGAGTATTGTTAAAAATCACTAGGTCCGCTAGTTGCGTCTTGAGCAAGTTGCCAAAAATCCGAAATTGGAGAATTACTCACCGAGTGATCTGGCCTGCACACTGTACACGAATCGGGAGTGGAGCCTGCGTCTTACTGGTATATTTTCCTCTTCGAGTTTACTCTCAATAAAAGCTTCTTTCAGATCGACGACAAATTTCGATTACTGAATTCTTCTGAGACTGCTATTGAAAAAAATTCAGGATATCTCATCATCATCATGCCCTGTATCGACGCTCCGCCCGCTAATGACAACGCACACTTTTCTACTAATCTGAGCGAATCGGACGCCGTGAGTCTCTTTTTTCTCTGAGAGCCAACTTCTTTTCTCCTTGCAGTTCCTATCCTGGAGCATCGCGGAAAAGTTCATCGCCAGCGACAATTTCGAGCACAGAGTCTCGATTATCAATCTGAAGTGAGTCCCCACCCCTGCTCCGTTAGCCCTTCATCATAGTGAATTTCGGGTATTCATGTTTATTCAGGAGCTGCGTACTTCGTGGAAGGGGACTTGGAGCCGTCGCCAATTTGGTTTGATCACTCTGAATCACTAGGTTCACACCGCTACTTATTTGCAGATTCCCGATATCTCGAAGGAATTGTGTCAAATTGGCCATTCTCGAATGAAGACGGTTGTCGCGACTGAATTATCCATCGATTATCAGGTATTTACAATCTACAGTAAACTTGGTTATTTTCTTCGCAGATTCCTCGTCGATACGGAAATCTCCGAATCAATAGTCCCTACTGGAAGTGCAGCCGTCCGCACATCACTTTTCTCGCGAACCACGAGATTGAAGACGTGAGGTCATCTGCAAAATACTCGTGACCATGCTAATTTCAGTTCCGCAATTACGGTACCGCGAAACTTCTCATCATCGTCAAGCGCAATGGAGCTGGAGGAATTCCGAGAGTCAGTTTATTGATTCATTAATCTTCAAAATTCATCAATCTTTTTTTTAAGTAATGAAAAAACCAGCAAGATTGAGCAAGTTTTCGTCAAAAAAATTACGGTAGTTTCCCCTGAAATGTGGTTGTGGATTACGGTAGCTTGACTTTGACTGTTCAGATGATGCACGATGTCGCGCGTGCGATGAAGAGCGGAAGAATCGAGAGACTGATGATTATCACAGACGAGAAGACTGGACAGAGAGATTGGGAGATCAACTACCACACCTTCGATAGATGTGGTGTGAAGATCAAGTATGCCGAAATTGCACTTGACCAACTCTTTGAATGAGTTAATCTCATATTGATTCCCTGTACATATTTGAAGTTCCCTGTACTTGTAATTTGTCTGAAATAGTTATATTGAAGTTGAATTCACTGAATCTTGATAACTTGTTTCTCTGTGATGTAAATAGCTAAATTGTTGTCGACCTTTTTTTTGTTTTCTCTAAAGTGAGATAGTCTGATAAAGAAAAGAAGCACAGTCACTTCGCTAAAAGCACAGAACTCATAATTTGGGAAAAATATTTAAATAAAGAAAATAAATAAATCAGTAAACGATAAGCAATATAAAAAGTATTCACAATTACGGTAACATAAAAGATTACGGTAGTTTCACTGAAATGTGTTAGTGGACTACGGTAGCCACATTCTTCCGTGCGAGAAATGTCGAATTCTACAGTACTCCGCGAGGAGAGAGAGGGTTCTTCCCCGAATCATTGTTTGCGACTAAGCACAGCCTCCCAGTCAGTCGTGCATGCAGATCTGAGAGTCGAGAATGCCCAGAGAAGTATTCTAAATAAAAGTGTACCTCAAGAGAAAAATCACTTTCCGATCAAACTAGCATTCATCGTCGTACTCAGTTCGACCCACTCTCTTCTTGACGTGACAGTAGCAAGTCTTCATGCTCTCGTTGTAGAGTGAAGTGCTTTCACACCTCACCAATCTATACTTCAATCACGCAATTTTTACACCAAATCAGTTCACGATTAGCAAAAATTCCAACTCAATTGATCCCACACCGCACTCTTCTCGCCAATCTTCTTTATAGCTTCAACAATAACAACTTCAACCTATACTTACAACAATTTTTGAAATATCTTCTCTAACAATCTACATCCGTCATTGACAACATAAAACTACGAAGACAAAAGTCAATCAGTGATACTCCTACACTATCCTACCGTACTACCTCTTCTGCTCTAACAACAATCTGGCTACATCTGTCAGTAACAAGTCCTCGAAGTGTGCGCCAATCAACTGCACTCCCATGGGCAGACCCTTCTCTGATGATGCACCGAAGGGAACCGAGATGGCCGGGTTGCCTGAATTCAATACAAGTGTTTGACTCGTTGAACAATCGTACAGATTCCCGTTAATCAATTTATCGGTGTAACCCTGAAATCCAGTACCCAGGGAAACAAACGGTAAAGTTATCCCGTTAATCAAAGCACATCTCTTCTTCGGATCAACTTTACAGCGCGATCGAGCCAAAATCTTTTTTGAGCGCCTTGATCAGACGAGGAGAAAGGAGAAGCAACGCCCGTTCATTTGTTGGCCCATCGGTCCACCGTATCCCACCGTACCTGCCAGATTCACGGGCTGCGTGTAGAAGTCATCAGCGTCCTCTCGTCGGAATCCTCCTTTGGACAGGTCCGAGTAGAGCGGAGGCGGACCACAGGCGACCGGAGTGAGAAGCACGTCAACCTGAAAGGGGAGACTGATGAATTTAGACATTTATTTAGAATGGGAAACAACCCTCCATTGACCAATGGCTTCAGCAGCGCTTTAGTAGAACAACTAAAACACAAGATCTGCTGGGTGAAAATTATTGTATAGCTTGGAAAGCTTCGATGCATTACTCACTTTCTTGTAGAGCACTATTGTAAAACGAAAGAAACCTTAAATCTGCAGGCCTCACACGTCTCATAAAATCGTTCACTTTATCTAGATTTGCTGCTCACTCAATCAATAGTTACGCGGTGACTTTCACCTTCTACAATCTGTGGTGAGTGCAGTAGGGTTCCCCCAATTGGGCCATTCCGCCCAACTGGGCGTTCGCTCACCGGTCGAATCGCCCAGTTGGGCGCGCAGAATGAATACGCCCAATGGGCGGATTTCCATTGTTCGCGCCCACTGGGCGTTTATTATGAGTTTTTCTTGAAACCGAACCGAGAATCAAATGTGGAAGAACGAGGAATGATTGAGGGGAGTTGAGAATGGTCGACCGAACCACTCTTCACCGAGACGAATGAGATGAATGGGCGCCCGTGGGCGCCCAGCTCAATTCCTTTGTTCACAACTGGGTAGAGTGTCGAAAACAAACGACTAGTCGAATCATTTCAATTCGACTAGTCGAATAACATGAGTCAATTCGAATTTCGACTAGTCGAAAACAAGTTATTTTCGACTAGTCGAAATGTAAATCGACTAGTCGAAATGAAAGAATCGACTATTCAACTCACTCATTCCTCGACATTGCCGACCCGTTGAGTGGGCAATTTCAATTGAGTTTCATTCCATTTCTCTCCAATATTGCGAATTGCACCGGTTTCCGACCAATGGATTAGTTAGAATGAGTTATTTTCGACTAGTCGAATTAATTTCGACTAGTCGAAAAACATGTTATTTCGACTAGTCGATTCATTTCGATTAGTCGAAAATAATTCAATTTCGACTATTTGAAATTCGAAATTCATTTGTTTTCGAGACTCTACAACTGGGCGTATTGGGCGTTATTCATTCAACGCATTTCGGAGCTGGGCGGACTGGGCGCCGCCCAATTCCGGAACCCTAGAGTGCAGTCCAACAAAATCGGCCCTTCCTCTCACCTCTTCCATCGCCTTCCTCATTCCGTCTGCTATCAATCGTCGCACTTTCAGCGCTTGCTCGTAGTATTTCGCGCGATTTCTGAATTTAGCAAATTTTACAATTAAATGTTTGTTAAAATATTAAAATAAACCTACTCCTTCATGAGGTAGTAGTTGCCAGCGAAGATGCGACGACGGACCACCTGCGCATTTTGAGTCTCAGTTTCATTACTACAGTTAGTGATGTTCCAATATTCAATCCCTGAGTGTAACCTGACGAAAACATCTAACTATTGTTATCGATCGATCGATCTACCGTACCTCGTTGAGGGATTCGCTTCGGGACGCGGCGAGCAGTCCGTAGGTGGACGACGTTGACTCGTCCTCGGCCTTCGATCGATGCCCGAACGAGATACCGTCGAATCTAAGGATACGGTAAGCATACGGTACTAGCGATGGCAATTTGTGCGTTCAATTTTTTATCTGAAAAACGAAAGAGCACCAAATCGAAAAAATACAGTTTCATTCACTATTCATGAACTCGATGAAACCCAATTCCGTCACTTCGAAAACATTTCCCGTTTTGTTGACTGCACACGTTGGAGTCATTTGTTGAAAATGAATGAAAGAATCAATGAGGGATAATTATCGAAAAAAAAACGCCTCGTCCACCATTCATCTCCTCCATAAAACACAAACCACCCGTGATCTCACCTCGCCATATTCGATGCCACATCAACGGCCGCCAGTACGTGATAGCAGATGAGCGAGTACTTGATGTACGGTAGGGAGACGGGCTCGATCCGGGCCCCTGAGAGGGGATATTGATTATTTATTGTGGCTTCTTTTTTGATTTGAAAAAAAAGATATAAATAAGCAAAATATCTCTTCGACTCTCTCTCTTCACACTTTCTTCACTTTTTCAACCCAGAAACTAATCTTTTCATTTCCCTTTTCCCCTCCGCGGATAATATCTTCACTTCCCATTCAATTTCGAAGGAAAATCGATAATCCCCATTGTATCCTCTAATCAAATTTTGAAATTGCATTCTCTTCAATACAATATCGATCTTTGACTGTCGGCCCTCGATGGTAATTGAGTCATTCCGGCCTATAAAACCCCGCCCCATCGGTCTCTTCCTCACACCAAGTCGTCGACATGGCCCAGTCCGTCCCTCCCGGAGATATCGCCACCCAGCCCGGCACCAAGATCGTCTTCAATGCCCCCTACGACGACAAGCACACCTACCACATCAAGGTACCGTATCCCCACTCCTCTCCCCATTTAGGATCCATTACCGTATCCATATTCTTTGGTCAAATTGGTCTACCGTACCCACCTCATTCCCTCCCATCCCCCATCTCTTCTCCTGGTTTACCCACAGTAACATACGACTTTGCAGGTGACCAACTCGTCTGCTCGCCGTATCGGATGGGCTTTCAAGACCACCAACATGAAGAGACTCGGCGTCGACCCCGCTGCTGGAGTTCTCGACCCCAAGGAGAACGCCCTCATCGCCGTCTCGTGCGATGCCTTCGCCTACGGACAGGAGGTACGGAACCGATCCCCACCCACCTACAGTACCCCCAAGAGCTTGATATTCAACCGTAGTCCTCGGGCCCATACCCATACCGTACTAACGAATCCATTTCAGGACACCAACAACGACCGTGTGACCATCGAGTGGACCAACACTCCCGATGGAGCCGCCAAGCAGTTCCGCCGCGAGTGGTTCCAGGGTGACGGCATGGTCCGCAGAAAGAACCTCCCCATTGAGTACAACCCTTGAATAAAGGTGGTTGATGCTCTGACTTTGCCTTAATCTCCACACAAGAGTTGTTGACATACTGTACCTACAGATCTATGGGTACTTCTCATGTACATACAATTGTCTTTTACGGTAGTGGGGATATTGGTCGATGGCTTCCCTCTACTCGTCTCGGATTTTCTTCTTGCTGCCCTTCTAATTGTTCTCCTTTCACTCACATTCTATTCTTCGAATATTCGGCTCAATTAGAGCATTGATACTGGAAGGCTAATGCATCCTACAAGCCTTTGAAGTCCCCACTTCATCTCCACTCTTATTTTCTCCCCTCCGACTCACCCGCCCTCTCAAATGCTGCAGCTGCAGCATTCCACACCGCCCACGCGTCTGGCGACAACGAGTCATTGTGCATTTCCTGAAAATTAATTTTGATTTGATATTAAAGAAGAAATTCTACTCCCATTGCCAATGGTTGTTAGCAAGGTCCGTTATCAAATATGTGAAACGCGAGTTCAACTTCAACTCGAACCTTCCAAATCGTCGCGAATATTCAAAAAAGAACACCTGTCCGCTTCGATATTCATCTAAGCAGGGATCAAAATGTTGAACTGATCGCATAATTGGACCGTACTTTTCGAGTTTCATCATGAGCGTACAATGAACGGATCGCCTGGGTTTACAATTTTCCGAGCTTTTGTTGTACAAAACAATAAACCCACAATCTGGCCATTTTTTTGATCCACCACTCATTCACTATTGGTACTGATCATCCATAGGAGGATAAGGAAAGAGTCATTTTCACCTTGGGAATGCCCACTCTCAATCCCTCCAACTTCTCGACTCGTCGTCGCTTCCTCGGAAGATCGAGGGACGTCGCGTCGAGGGGATCCACGCCAAGCATCATTTCTTAATTAGATAATTATTTCTTTATTGATTGATATTATTCCGACATGAATGACAGGACTATCGCGAAACATCGTTGCACTCATCATTCATGAGCACTATGAAACCCCAAGCATGCTTTTTTTTACTTTCTCCAAGTTCGCTCGACTCCTAATTCAGTGACCATAAATATTAGTTGAAACCCGGAATCAACAACTCGAATCAACTCACTGAGATATCGCGCGCAGTCTTCTGGCGTTCGCGCGAAAATCGATGGAGCATCCATGGAATTGACGAGAGGAACGAGACCGAATCTGAGATAAAATAAATTTCAGAAGCGGATGTGTTACTTATCAGAAAGTGTGGTTTCAATCGTCTTTTAATAAACAGATGAAGCCGAAATGGTGCAGGTTTTCCTTGCACAATCGAATCACGGGTTTGAAAATCTAATTGAACTCTTTGGTATCGGACGGCATATGCATCTCTAGTTTTCCTATATTTAGTGAAACCGAAAAGTCCCGTTCTCACCTCGAGCAGATTCCGTATGTTGGTTTGAGACCGACGAGCCCGTTGAAGGCGGCCGGATTCCTCGTCGAACCACCAGTGTCCGAGCCGAGTCCCCTGAGATTGGTCGTTATCATTGAAATCAAACGTTCAGAACACATGACTATGGGCAATGGGGGACGAAGTTTCAGATTTGGCGTGCTCCGATATCAGTGTCATCAAAAAAAGACCTACGTCTAACAATGACACGTTTCAATTTCGAGCAGAACAAGCTAACTAGCTCCCCCACCCCCTTTTTTATGAAACATTAGTACGTACATCTCAGCGAAGCCCATCTGCACTGCAACAGCCGGCCCGCCGGATGATCCGCCCGGAATCAGCCAGTCCTCATCGATCGTTGACTCCTGGAAGGATAACAGAGATTACGGTAGTCGAAGGGCGAATCACCACAGATGCTCATTGATTTTTAACCATAAACACTGAATAAAAATACAGAAAAGATAAACTTGTTGAGTAGAAAGTAGAGAACTTACATCTGACAGTCCGCTCTTCACCGGTCCGAAAGCGCCCAGTGCCGAGCTCGTGCCCATGCAGAACTCGTCCAGATTCGCCTTCCCAATCACGCAGGCTCCTGACTCGATCAGGTATTACTGTAGACAAGGCGAAATCGATTTACCATTCTCGACGAGTCGACGGACTACGGTTGCCGTGTAGGGCGGCGTGAAGGATTCGAGCATGCGCGACGCGCACGTCATCGGTACGGATTCGAGACTGAAGGCGGTACATTTGGTGGTGGAAACAATGTCTATTTTTTCATTGAAGCAGGTGAACGAAGTGCGAAATTCATGCTTATTGGGCCATGAGTGAAGGTTTTCGTTAGCTTATTCGAACAACATGGCAAATAGGAATCAATAAATGTGTAAAAACTAACGCGAAGCAGTCCTTGATTACCACGGGAAAGGGCTGCAGTCCATTGTCGAGTGCTGTTCGAGCTTGTGTGCGCGCCAGTTCGAAGGTCTCCGTGATGAGGGCATTGTGCGAGCGAGCACGGATCGCGCCCGCGATCGCTTGCTCGATTTTGTGCATAAAATCTGGAAAACAACTACTATTAAGGACGATAGCAACGAACACACGAAATTTTCAGCATTCAGTTAGCGATGAAAACCCAAACTACCGTACTCTCGCATTGGCAAAGCGCCAAGGATTCAAATAATACCCTGAAAATGAACGACAGACCTGACGATTGCACTCAATTCGTGTCGTCATTACCGTAATCCTTTTTCGTCTGACTCTCTTCTTTCACGTGTTCTCTCAGCTTTTCTGGTCTTGTCTGCCGTCTCTCTGCTCTCGCAATCCCCACGTATGCAACCAACAGAGCCCCCTAGTTTGATTGCCTCTCGAGTTTTGCTACCGCATTCGATTTGTAGGTCATTGTCGAGATTGAGCGCGTTCTCCCCTATAATCTAGTTCTTACTGGTTCTATTCTTACCCGCTCTGCCCACGCTTATCGTCACTCCATTGTTGTTTTGCGCGACGAACCAAGTTTGTTGTCATGACGATGTACCGTGTCATATCACCGCCTCGATTGCAGGGTATCTGTGGGCTACTCCGGTAGTCTCTCAAACTTCCGATCACACAGAATCCATCGTTCAAGGTGTGTTTGTGCTTTTGCTTGGTCGACCAAAGCAGGGCCTTGTGTTTTTTTCGTTGTGTGAAGTTACTAATCCCTAACTGGTTCTCACCACACAAAGCACTTATGTTCTACTACGAATTCAACGTTGGGAACTACAGCACCTTTTGCCAGTAAAATAGTCATTTGCCTGTCATTTGCTCGTCTCAAACTGGTCCCTTCCAGATGGTTCGACTGTGGTTGTCCCTTCTGCTGCTGGCCGGCGCAGCAATCGCCGACGAACACGATCACGTGTACGAAGTCGACGAGGAGGTCGTCCTCTGGATGAATACCGTCAGTTTCCGCGTCTTCCTTCCTATAGAAAAAACTATCGTTTTACCCCTACTTTGAAACCATTTCTAACCCGTTCTATTCTTCTTCCACAGATGTCGTTGAATAGATACTAAAAGGATTGAAAAAAATCTGATTTGTAAAAGTGGAACCGTTGGACGAACGATATTCGATTTCCGCCATGTTTATCTGATAGCGAATACACGCATGAGTCACCACATCTCATTGTAACGGAATCGTCGAGAGGCATATGAAATTGCGATGCATTTTTTTTAGGCTAGTCGGCTATCGTCGATGATTTTTAAATCAAAACTGCATTATATTCTCATAAAAGCAAGACGAATGTAAAATGTAGTGATTCGACTCTGAAAGGGCCATTGAATTTCATCTTTATCTTTTGATATGAAAATTCCATAACAAATCCAATTGTGCAGGTGGGTCCGTACAGCAACCAGCAGGAGCGGTACACGTACTTCTCCCTGCCCTTCTGCCGTGGAAAGAAGGAGTCGATCGGCCATTACCACGAGACGATGGGAGAGGAACTACTCGGAGTGGAACTCGACTTCTCCGGGCTCGATATCAAGTTCAGAAGTGAGTTTGCGATTCTCCCCGCCTTTCTTGGCCACACAAACATTTTTTTGTGCGTGTTTGCTCATGTCATCTTCATTGTGTTCGGCTTTCATAGATGTTTCATATTAAATTTGGTTTTGTAAAATGTATTTTTTAAATTAATAAAATTGTATTTTTCCAGCCAACTTCCCTCGTACGGTGTACTGCAAGGTGACGCTGACCGAGGCCGACGTGAATACATTTGTGTACGCTGTAACCAATCAGTACTCGTACCAAATGTACCTCGATGATATGCCCATCTGGGGAATGGTTGGAGAGGTGAGCGTAGTTGTTAATTGATTATTGATGCAAGCGATCCATGGAACACTATTCATACGTTATTACAACATTTTCCGACTCTTAGCTTGATTTGAATATTTTTTTAAAGGAAAAAAAACTTGGTAGTGGATGGAATGATCACCTAATGGGGGCAATTTTGTTGAACAAAGGATCTGAATCTGATGTTCTCAGGTTGACCGAAAGACGACGCCTCCCACCTACAAGCTGTACACACACAAGAAGCTTGACGTCGGATACAATGGAAAGCAGGTGAGGGAGTGAGAGAGAAGGAGAGGGAAGGGGGAAACTCGATACATTTTAGAATAGGTAGAGAGATTTGGGCTTTCGTTCGTAGCGAATGACGATTTACTTCTACCTCTAACATGTGAAGAATTTTGTACGGAGTCTGCATCAGAGATTTGTTTGTGTATTTCACCAGATGTGGGGAATATTGCTTCTAATGGAAATCCGTGAGATTTATGAATTTCATGTAGCACAAGCCCAACTGGTGAATTCAACACAGTTAAATTGCGGAAATTGAAATTGTGTACATTCAGCAAGAAGACACCATTATAGAATGTGATCATTGGAAGATTTGCCAAAGTTTTGTGGCGTTGAATCACCGCTTTCAATTCCAGGTGGTCGACGTGAATCTCACTTCTGATGGACTCGTCGAGATCCGCAAGGGAGCCGAGCTCGAGTTCTCGTATGAGGTATTTATTTTTATCATTGATGTTGTTATTGTTGTTGTTGTTATTTTCCAAAAGACTATCAGGAAATCAAAATAACGAGGAAATGCTAAAACTGGTTATTTGCAGGTGAACTGGCAGTCGTCTCCGATGGTCTTCCACGACAGATTCGAGAAGTACCTCGACCCCTCCTTCTTCCAGCACAGAGTGAGCATTATTTGACTTTGGACCTGCACCGTTTGTGCTTCTATAGCAGTATGAATCTGCTTTGTCCCAATTCTCTGAAGTGATTCTTTCTTGGTGGCTGACAACATGTTCTAAAAAAAACTACATCGATAGTTATTTTGCACCGCATTCTCATTTCAAATTGCCACCTTTCTCGAATTGTTGGAACTCATTGCTTCTGAAAATGAAATTACATAAATCTTGCAAAGTTCCCTGTCATCTAGTTGTTTCGAGCTATGATTTTATTGTCTATTGACAAAGGAACCATTTCTTGAATGGTTCTTCCCATAATTCTTTCACACATCCAATATCAAAGCATTTTTTTTACCCCCCCCCCCCATTGCACTTGGTTCTTTCTCGGTTCATGGCTATCTCATAACTATCTAGTTAGCCGGTAGGCAGTATGTCTGCTTCAACTTTTGTTATAATCTCTAATTTATTCCTGTCTTCAGATTCACTGGTTCTCGATCTTCAATTCGTTCATGATGGTCGTGTTCCTCGTTGGTCTCGTGTGGATGATCCTCGTTAGGACTCTGAAGAAGGACTATGCCCGGTACAAGAAGGACGAGAGTCTCGATGATCTGGTTGGTACTAGTTGTTATTTATGAGGGAAGGGTGGGGGGGGGGATTTATAACTTGGAAGGAGTTTTAGAATGAAAATGTAGATGGTCTGGTTAGTGCCCCCTATAGAAACGCAAACCTTGAATTTTCTCATCGATTTGACTGTAATCATGGTCTCATGAAGTCTAAGTCACCAGTCTAATCCGCCGATATTTGTTCGCATTTTAAATACCTACTAGTGCTTTGGATATCACAGTTTCCTGGCCACTTGGGTTCTTGAGCAACAGGTGAAACTCGAACGCGGCTACTCGGGATCCTCATCCTCGTTAATAAATGAGATGCCAATTTCAGGACGGTGACCTCGGGGACGAGTACGGGTGGAAGCAGGTGCACGGTGACGTCTTCCGTGCCCCGCCCATGCCCCTCCTCTTCGCCTCCCTCATCGGCTCGGGCTACCACGTCTTCGCCGTAACCATCATCACTACCGTACTCGCAATCGTCGGCGAGTTCTACACCGAGTCAGTTTTTATGGATAAATGATTTTTTTAGTTAAAAAAGAGAGATTCTCACTGAATTGTTAACGGCGCCAGTGCTGTTGATGTATAGGAATACTGAAACGTGGGAGTGGCATGGCTGATCGCATTTTGTTCGAAAAATATTTTGTTTCGCAATTGGTGCGGCTCGATGCGATAGATATGGGAATAGTGAAACGCCGTAGTGCCACGAAAGAAGTCGGATATATTGCTCGCCGAATCGATCGGTCCAGTATTGCTCGCATAGATCGAGTACGGCTTGCATAGTAATGCAGAAACGCAAGAGCTACATTCTCTTATGATGTTTGTTCTGTCGTTTTGTTCTTTAATTACATTGTTGTATCTGCAGACGCGGTTCCCTCCTCTCGGCAGCGATCTTCGTCTACGCTGCCTCCTCGCCCGTCAATGGATTCGCCGGCGGAAGCATGTACGCCCGATTCGGAGGAACGAACTGGATCAAGCAGGTGATAATGGGCTTATTATGGGATGGAGAAGGGGGTTCTAACAATCTCATGGATCTAGCATTTTTACAAGTTAGTTCGGAGGTTCGAAGAGCAGTGATAGATTGTAGGGGTGGCAACAAATAATTACAGGTGCAATTTGTATTGGGAAAAAAAATGCTCTTTCAGCGAGACGCTATGAAGTATAGAGTTAATTTTACTCTATGCGCACTTGCGTTTCGTATGGGAATGATGAGAGGATGATCGTGCTGGGAACCAATGGCTGATCTGCTTCGACTCCAAATGATCTCATAACCACAATTCCCCTCCACAGGCCCTCTTCGGTGCCTTCCTCCTTCCGTCTCTCATCTGTGGAGTGGCCTTCCTCATCAACTTCGTCGCCATCTACTACCATGCCGCCAGAGCCATTCCCTTCACCATTATGGTGAGTATTTTGACTCCACCTTCATCAACTTGTTTTTTAAAAAAAAAATAGTTATTACTTTTGGAAGCCAGTAGATTTTCATACTATATCGAGAGAATTAGAGCAGAGATAGATGTCATTCATTGAGTTGACAAATACAGAAATACTTTTTTTAAATACTGTGTATTATTCGTGGTTGATTGTGGTTTCACCAGTTGCGCATATGTCGATCAGTGGAGAACATTTAGGTCGTCTTCTCCCCGGTTTTTTTTAGAACAACAACCATAGCGAATTTGGCATCCCGCTCGCAGCTTCATCTCACTCACTTATTCCTATTTCCCTGCGTTATGTAGTGGGTTAGGAGCTGAAGCAGCAAAAAAAAACACAAATTGCCATCGTAAGCGAGCAGTCTCAATGTCAACTGAATAACTGCGCTATAAGGAGTGTAAATCACACCTCGCCATCATCCCTCTCCCTTTCAGCTGATCGTTCCCGTGATCTGCATCGCTGTCATTCTTCCTCTTACGATCGTCGGAACTGTGCTGGGCAGAAACATGAGCGGAGTCGGAGACTATCCCTGCAGGTGAGGGGTTATTTAAATTCATTTTTGATTAGAACAAGCGAGTCGTGTTCAAAAACGAATGGAGGGAAAGACTACTTATTTTTTCCTCTATTATCTAGCAAGAAAATTTGAAGCAAAAATGACCAGGCTATTTGCGGTTTTCTGCGTTTAGATAAAGGATGAGAGCCAAGTGTGGATGCTATTGGCTGCGTATTGATTCTTCAAAATATTTTAAACTGTTTTTAACTTTTAACAGTCTCGTAATTTTTTGTCGAATTTTTCATATAGTTGCAGCAGTCCGGGTGTTTCACTCATATTTTTGGGTCTAATAATTTGGGCTTTACAATTTGTCCACTGGTTTCTGCACCAATATTTATTTACAATCCTTGTAGATGAATAGCTGTTTGCCAAAATTTGCTTTCCAGCGTCTCCGGTGTTTCTCATGTTATACTTCTTTGCTTAAAATCAGCAAACATTAGTTTTTCCTTCTCTTCACTTGAAAAAAAATCCAAATGATATCTCACGCTATCGACAACATAATTCATTGACTCAATGTTCCTCCTCACTCCAATCTCCCCTCTCCTTGCAGAGTGAATGCCGTCCCTCGTCCGATCCCCGACAAGAAGTGGTTCGTCCAGCCGTGGTTGATCGTCCTCGCCGGCGGCATCCTTCCCTTCGGATCCATCTTCATTGAGATGTGAGTCAACCTGGCGGGTTGTTGTGGCTTCCAAATCATAGACAAGGAGGAAATTGGGACCGTTTGCGCAACTTATAATTAGAAAATCCAAAAGCAGCACAACGGTTTCAATTTCATCCAGTAGTCTTTGTGGTTCACTGGGTTCCCATGTACTGGCATTGAATAACGCATTAATGCGTCCTTGTTGGTGGCTGATCTAAAAAATATTCAAACATCACCAAGAAAAATGTGTTCCAAATTCCGTCCAGTCAACTTCGGGGTTCACTAGGTTCCTATAAACTGACATGAAGCCATTGATTAATGCGTCGTTGTCCGTGCGTATTTAAGAGACCCGCTCGGTAAAAATCGACCATTTTCGCCTACCCCCCGGACACGCCGCCCTTTTTTCTTTCAAATCCTTTTGATATTGATATGGTAGGAGGGTCTAGTCCTCACATTGCCAAAACCACCGAAGATTTTTGGTTCACGCTGATAAGGTAGGAGAAATATCGAAATACACGATACATGGTCAACAATTTATAATTTAAAAACGTGAAAAGCTATACTTATTTTTTCTTGTGCATTACATTAGATATGCCCAGGGCTTATAAAAAATAATATTTAAATTTAATGCCACTCGATTCCAACAAGCTATGTTGTGTAGAAATGTTTGAAAATTTTAGTTTTTTGCCCAAAGTAGGCTTTCTTTCTCGTTTGGGGAAAGGGTAACCTGGGTCCACGGTGTAGCCCGCTGGGTCATTCATCTAAATTTTTGGGAGCTGGGTCGTTTTAGGCTGTACCTTTTTTGTATTGGTCTCTCAAAGGTGCGGAACCGAGGTTCCGACTTTGACTCACGCACGATTTCGCTATCTCTGTTGATGCATTTGGGCAATAAACCACTCATTATGAAATGTGAGCCCATATTGGGAATATTTATCACCATAGGAGTTGAATCCGCGACAGTGACTTTTTTGACCCATGACCCGGGGTTCATGGTCCAGAATTCATTCATGACCATGAACCCCGGGTCATGGTCCGAAATTGACCGAAAAAGTCGTGATGAAGGAACTTCAAGTACTATACACCAATGTATGCTACAGTAGCGTAGTAATATATAGTAGCCGATATAACCGAAAGCCGAAAGGCGTGGGGCTGAGAAAAGTGTCATTTGCAGAATTTGTCACTAAAAACCATTTTCTCAGCCCCACGCCTTTCGGATTTCGGTTATATCGGCTACTATATATTACTACGCTACTGTAGCATACATTGGCGTATAGTACCTGAAGTTCCTCCATCATCACTTTTTCGGACCATTTCGGACCATGACCAGGGGTTCATGGTCAAGGATTACTTTTGGGGCATGAACCCCGGGTCATGGTCGAGAAAAATGACTATTGAAGAATCGACTCTTATGGCAATAAATATTCCCAATATGGGCTCACATTTCAAAATGAGTGATTTATTGCACAAATGCATCAACAGAGATAGCGAAATCGTGCGTGAGTCAAAGTCGGAACCTCGGTTCCGCACCTTTGAGAGACCAATACAAAAAAGGTACAGCCTAAAACGACCCAGCTCCCAAAAATTTAGATGAATGACCCAGTGGGCTACACCGTGGACCCAGGTTACCCTTTCCCCAAACGAGAAAGAAAGCTTACTTTGGGCAAAAAACTAAAATTTTCAAACATTTCTACAAAACATGGCTTGTTGGAATCGAGTGGCATTAAATTTAAATATCATTTTTTATAAGCCCTGGGCATATCTAATGTAATGCACAAGAAAAAATAAGTATAGCTTTTCACGTTTTTAAATTATAAATTGTTGACCATTTATCGTGTATTTCGATATTTCTCCTACCGTATCAGCGTGAGCCAAAAATCTTCGGTGATTTTGGCAATGTGAGGACTAGACCCTCCTACCATATCAATATCAAAAGGATTTGAAAGAAAAAGGGGCGGCGTGTCCGGGGGGTGGTCGATTTTTACCGATCCGGTCTCTTAAACACTAAACTATCTATCCCTAGTGCATATTTCAATCAATCATCCTTCTGTCTTGTCAGGTACTTCATCTTCACGTCCTTCTGGGCGTACAAGATCTACTACGTGTACGGCTTCTCCCTCCTCGTCACGCTCATCCTCGCCGTCGTGACCATGTGTGTCACCATCGTCTGCTGCTACTTCCTCCTCAACGCCGAGGACTACAGATGGAGGTACGGTAGATCCATTGGTAGCTCAGAGAGAGAGTTCGGGGATATTTATTGGCTAAACTGAACCAGAGTGTGCTGGATAAAGTTCTGGGGCGGCGTTTTACATGTTTAGTATGAAGAAGTAAGTGGCGAAGTAGAGTTTCAGAGGGTTTACTAGTTGTCCCACTGCCATCCACTGCGATATTCCTCTCGGACTGCTCTCTGTTAAAATGTTGATTACTCCTTACAGTACCCCCTCTTGCAGATGGACATCGTTCGCGGCGGGAGCCTCGACGTCCCTCTACGTGTACCTCTACTCGGTGTACTACTTCCTGTTCAAGACGAAGATGTACGGCCTCTTCCAGACCGTCTTCTACTTTGGATACATGGGACTCTTCTCGGCTGCACTTGGTGAGTAATGGGGGGGGGGAGGGGGGATACGGTAGATTGATAGATAGTGAGATGGTGAGCTCGAATAGTACGGTAGGGGTTACGGTGGAGAGATTTCTTGTTAGAAGGTGGAGTAGAGGTTGGTGAGAACGGTGGATTGATTAAAAAACGGAAAGGTGGAGTAGGGTTTCACGATGGAGATGTATAACCATAGTGAAAACTTGGATTGCTGGATCTCAGAGTGAATGTTGAGAAAAAAAAGCTTGCTTGTTGGTAGTGAGTTTCACAGTTAGGGCTTATTTTCAACAATGGTGCTTCAGTTAATTCGAGATGGTGATTCACCTAAAAAAAAGTTCGGCAGGTGGCAAAGGGTTTCATGATTGGCATGAATGTTCTAAGTAGCTGTAAGGTTCCATTCTGCGCATGCCGCTTAAAAATAATAATAAATAATTCGTAATTGTTCTGCAGGTCTGATGTGCGGTACGATCGGATACATTGGCACGGCGAAGTTTGTGAGGAAGATCTACTCGACTGTCAAGATCGATTAAGATTACGGTAGTCTGAAAGGATCGTCATAGGAGTGTGTGTTCATTTATCTTTGTCTCGCATTCCGTGTATTCTGTATTAGATTGTCTTTGCTTGATATGTATTCTTGGGGTTGGGGGAAGTCCATCTATAGCATCTTTATTGTCTCGCTCCCTCATTCCTCTCTCCATTCACACTTGTTTCTCCTTCTGTCCTTATATGTTCCTTCCTGATTATCCTTCACTAAACTTTACAGAAGCAGGCGATACGACCACTTTCACGCTCTTTATCATATAGTCAAGGGTTCTCACACAAACACACAGCATAGCAGTCAGAGATATTGTAGATATAAATAACTATTATTATTGTATTATACCTTACTCTTTACACCACACACGGCCCTCCCAATCTGTGTAACACTGTCGGTTTTAATAGCGATGAATGATTTCGTTTATTGTGCAACCCACTCTTCGCTCGGTTACAGAGTGAATTGGACTACTGCTAATTGTATAGTATCTGTGTCTTGCAATTTTTTCCGGTAGCAGTTAATTTATTTTTTTCGAGAAACCGCGTCTAACTTGAGAGAAAATCAAACGGTCGTAGACATCGTGAATGTATTTCATCGTGTATCCACTGTGATAAAAGTAATAATTTCTCATGAATATTTTAAATGCAGAATAAGAAGTGCGTAGATCGTTCACGCAGAAACTACTGTAACAATAAGAAGAAGAATTGAAATATGAAAAATTAGTCCTCGATTTATGAAAACTACGGTACTAGCATTGAGCTGGTTACGGTATTTATCGATAATCTCGTAGTTTCGTCAATTGAGTTCTGATTTGCATCATTTATGGCAATCAACTTATTTAATTTTATCTCCCTATCACTTTATCTCTGGCTTTCCTATCATTTCCAAGCATGTAGTCAAATATTTTGCCGTTTTTCTTCCCGAATTCGCGAAAACTAACTTTTCTTCCTCATCACTCCATTATTTTTTGCCTCTCTTCCCGATATCTTATTTGCCACTACCAACTTCTCTCATGCATTTTTGTTAACGATGATCAGCATTACAAATTGGGCGTAAATAGGAGTGGCTCGATGGCTTACCATTTCCTCTTCAGTCCTCTTTGTCTTTCTCGTCTCTATCCCTCGCTGTCAGTCGAACACCTACTTGACTTACTACGAAGTTGTTATTGCATGCGAAATGAGGGGGGCTTGATAGATGAAGTGGTAGTGTCGAAGTCGACGTTGGTGTAGTTATCGTCGTTGTTGAATTGAGCGTCGCCTATTTTTCTTCGTCAGCTCACTCCCCTAGGGGCTGTCATTATAGTTAGGGGGTGCCAGGTATAGGCGACACAGCGGCGATTTCATTCAAGCGCAATTGATTCCGGGGGCACCTACCGTAGTCGCGAGAGACGCGTACCCGATAGTTGTGATATTACTGCCACCACCGATTTCTCGAGGCGCGCTCAACCGTGATCCTACGGGCTTTCCGCTTCCGATGTGCTCAATATCTCTTTTCCTTCCCCCTCTCTCAGGAAGCGATAGAGGAGGGATATGATGCGTGAATTGGACGAGATAGATTGAGAGTGGAGGGAGAATTGGCAGAGGGTTGCTAGGTGAGGGACAGGGAAAGGTTGTCTTTGGCCAGGCACTTTTGTGTTTCATGGCCAGTAGGTAGGAGGCTGGTGGTCATTGATACTGATTGTATCGATAATGCCATTGTTCAAGCATACCCAATTATTATATTTAGTGCGCGCTACCGTATGTCGCATTGCTTTAGATTTGAAGTTATGGAATATCATCCAGAAGCTAATCTCCAAAGTCCGTGCGATCAATTTGGGAAATCTGTGTTGATATCAGATACGAGTATCGCAATCCGATATCTTTATTATATTTATCCTCCCATCGATTATCTTGCTCCTTGTCTAACATCTGGTCCGCAGTATCGATTAGCTGATTTTTTCAATGCTAAATGCAAATGATACGGGCACTTATCCTGGTTGATATTCGTTCATTTTCTTGTTCCCCTCCTTCCCATGTCTAACATCTGGTTGTGTCGGCAGTAAAAGTGCCCTCCCTTCTTCCCTGTGTGTTGTCTCCTCCACAATTTTATCACTGCGTATCCATCTGTCTGCCTTTCTCCCTCAACCTTTCAAATTCCCCCTTTCTTTCCCGCCGGAAGCATCTATCTCTCTCCATTTCGCGTACTCTCTCGCCCACTCTGACCCCACATTTTGAATGTGTAGAACGTTAGCCCCGACCCTGTGCTCCGGAAGTCAAAGTAGATACTAAAGAGATACTACTAAAGGTCGATTGGGGAAGAAAGGGAGGGGGACTCACACTATTCGTCGTGTTGAGTGACTAGTCAAACACAGTGGAAGAAGGGAAGGGGCTGATTAACAGTAGTTGGGAGTGAGAAGAAGGAGGAGATGGGGAAAGGGGCGAGTGTATTTGCACAGATGAGGAGGAGGTAGTGATAGAACACACGGGTGTCGGGTTACGGTAGGAGGACACACGGGGCAAATAATCAGTGAGCAATCTCTCTGTTCGGAGTGATCTCTAGCCGACTCTGACCGACAAGAGATAAGGCAAAAGTGAGAGACGGCAGAGATTGTGAAGATGATGTGAGGTGTGTACCGAAGGAGTTAACAGGAGTCGAGGCGAGAAGAGAAGAGATTAGGGAGGAGATTACGGTAACAGTGACACCCGTGCGGAGGTGGAGTGACGTTTCCGAAACGTCGCCATGTAGAAAAGTGAGTGATTACGGTGGTTGTTGATTGCGTGAATGGACTGGAGGGGAACAATGGTGGGAGATAGGCATCTACCATTGAGACAATGGATGTTGGAGTGACTCTTAAGCCAGAGAAGTTACGCAATGATAATGGGTGGGATAGTGAATGGAGACTACTGCTGCCCATTGAAGGCATTGAATGGAGTGGCCACGGAGTGATAGAGTAGGCAGTCAAGTAGCCATATTGTGGCACGTGACCGTGATTAACCACTCTATCGAGAGAACAATATCAGGGTGGATGAATGAGGACTGCTCAAGATAAGTCTCATTGTCAAGATGATGAGTAGAAGATGTGTTGGGTGAATGCATTATGCAAGTCTTTCCGAGATGGAGCAAAACGATCTCCTTGATGAACGGCCGGCCTCACACCAGATTGTGTCAGATGCCTTGAATAGTTGACTTTTGTCAGGATAATTCGGATCCTTTGATCAACTATCGATCGTCCCTGCTCGCGATTTCTATCGCTGGTCATCAGCTTTCAGTCGCCTCTTCCAATCTCTCATTTTAATCTGCTCCCTCTCTCTCTCGCTCATTGCTGTTCACCAGATGGCGGAAATCAGAGAGTGATTGGAGTGTCTTTCGCCCTCCCTTTTCTTCCCCTCTTTTCCTCCCGAGGACGAACCTCCTCAATGCGAGGGGTCTCTATCCGGTTAGAGATGACGAGAGAACAGGGTAGATTGAGAGAGTCCAGAGCAGGCAAGAGGGCACCCCTTATTAGCAGTTAGCAGGAGTGATGCAAGGTCGGAGTGTAATCGGTCATTCGAGGGGCTCTGATCAGTGACTGCTGAAAAGGAGGAGGAAATGGATGTGACAGGTGTGTGTGCTATAGCGGGTTGAAATTTGAAAACCGAGGAACCGAAGCGATTTGATCGAGTCGGTTTGGAGCCCGTAACCACGGATGAATCCGAGGTACCGAGACTGTGGGAGCAGCGGTACCAAGGCGCTACCAATCTTAACTATGGTACCGATGCCACGGAACCAAAGGACTAACAATATGACAACTTCATCAGTGGTACCAAGACCCTGCTCGCACATTTGAACCATGGAGCAAAACCACGGAACCATAGGTGCCAAGACCCCGTGCCCGGAAGTGGTGACCCCCCTTGACCGGGCACATTGGTGGCCGTTGTTATCTGAGAGGAAGGAGGGGTGTCAAGTAGGAGAGAACATCGTGTAGATAAACATTGACTATCTCTCTCTCCTTCCCTCCTTCGTGCCACCTCCGTCCCTGCCTGTTTATCCCTCTATCTCTAGAGCACTTATCGATACCGTATTTGCTCAACTACCGTACACTCCGATGACTGGACGAGAGGGGACGGGATCGATAAGAACTCTATCTACTCTCCATCAGCCCCCTTCTTTAGAACGCACACAGCCTAGTCCTTGATGCCCCCCCCTTGATTCGCTATTCATAATGTGATAGAGAGGGAGAAGAGACCTTTCCCTATCCCCCTCCGCTCCTCTCAAATCTAAAATCTCGTTTCATCGGGCTCTTCTCCTCGGCTCTTATCCATAGAAACAGCCTGCGCATATCCGCGGCGTGTCTCTCCTTTTCTCACGCTATCTCGCCGGTTAGAGTAGACGAGAGAGTGGGCGATTAGGAGAGACGCAGAGATGATGAGGCGCCACCAGTGTGCACTAATATAGACTATATAGCCATGATGGACCTTGCTCGCGCGCGCCTATCTCAAACATATACTTGAATTCCCCCATCTCTCCTCCTCCTCCGCTCAATCTATCTCAATCCTCCTTCCAATATGAGTAGTGTTACATGTTTGAGAAAGCGAGCGCACAGCAGTTGAAGAACACGTTTCAATTCGGCGGTGGTGGTAAGGGCGAGATAGGGGGATAGGCTCCGCCCCTTCACTCTCAATCACGGGGCGCTGATTGGTCCCTGATAGCAGGCGGTGATCAGTGAGGTGTGATGGGGTACGGTGATAGGTGAGAAAGTGCGTAACAGCAACTCTATTGTAGCTGCTTTGTAGATCGTTGATGTCGTTTTTGAATATTTTATCGTGGAACCTTTTTTCTTTATCAGTGCGATCAATTTACTATACAGTAACACCACGATGACCAGTCTTGTGATAACCAGCAACACTTTACTTTCTTTCTAGTTAGGTAACGTTTGGCTCGGTTTTTTCGTCAGAATAATCGTTTTAGTGAATCTGATTTCCTTAGTTTATCCATGGGTATTCGTAGTAGTACCACCTTGTGATAAGTACCAGAGCTCCTCGGTGGATCGGTTCCTCTGTTTGTGTGGCGGAGCCAGGATCTTCCACCATTCCGATGGCTCTGCCTCCTTCTTACCTCCTCCTTCCCCCCTATCTACTCCTCTTCTTTCAATTCACTGCCTCCCTCCCACTACCCCAACCACTGATTCGTCCTTTTCTTTCTTTCTTCTTCTTCTCCTCGATATAATGTTTACCTATCTATCGATGTCTATCGAGAGCGCAAGAGAAGAGATATCTGTTGATCAGGCACCAGCGAATGAAAGGAATACGGTAGGGATGCGCTATTGATTAGTTTTTGGCCTTGTGCATATCTCCCAACGAGAAATTAACTTTCTTTCATTGACGCCTACATAAGCTACATTGAGACGCTTTACTGCTTCATTCTAGGTTTTCTTTCTCAAGTTCTATCATGAAATGACGACATTTCGAAATTTTAAGTAGTACAGTAGGGGATAGGAAGCTTCTAGAAGGGGATGGGGGACGGAAATATTCTCACTCAGAATGGCTAAGTATTGTGGTGGGGGCGAGCGCGCGAGAGATATCACAGTGTTCCCACATAAGAAAGATAGTGGATAGTCAGAGGAGGGGGGAGATACGGAATGGGAAATGAGCAGAATCAGTGAGTAGAATATTCATCAATTACGGTTGAGAGGATATCGTAGCTCTGAGGGGGAGGCTTATTATGACGAAAATGGATAGTTTTCTCGAGAGGTATCACCTCGGGTAATTTAAAGTTGTAGAACCCCTTTGTTTAAGAGTCCTAGTCATAAATTAGGACTTGCTACAGAAGTCAAAAGACGGATTCCAAAAGGTGCCATCACTGTATCTTGTAACCCAAGAAAGAGCCTATTCTATCTCAGTGGGAGATAAGAGCAAGGATTAGTGATTACCCTGGCAGACCCCCCTCCCCTCACTCCAGGTGGTAAGAGGGATGGGCAAGCGTCTCCAGTGGGCAAGATGATCCCCTCCTCTCCTTCTGTTTCTGATTAGATGGAGATGGTGATTAGTGCTGGACTCTCTTCATTTCGTGTACTATCTCGCTCGTCTCTGCCTCTCTTGAGATTGCAATGATGTCTCATTAAGTGATGAGATAAGAGGCGATAAGCCTCTGATAAGAGATAAGGATGGGCCAGAGGCATTGAAATTTTCGAGCTATCTGATAATCGACATCATTTTGCACCTTCTGTTCAAGAAGGCGTAATATTCCTGAAGATTCCGCAAGATTCACATTTTTGTCGAGGTCATTTGCTGTTCCGTCTTTCACATGAATTCCCATTTTTTTAAACTCATAGATTCATGCTTGATTCTCGAGCTTCTCAAATTAAGTATTTTATGATGCCTACATACGATGAATTGTGAGAACACTTTTCTCTGTCAAACTATCGTTGTTGTGAAACTTTTTTCCACGCGGGCTGATTACCCATAGTCCCCTCTAGAGCTATCTTTTCCCCTTCTCCTTTCTTTTCGTATATCTCTAGAGTAATCATCACCTCTAGTAGGCCTCCTCTTGCTCCCCTGCGTCCGATAGGGCATCCCAGTAGAACAAAGGCAGTAATGTGAGAGTAGGGGCATTCATCAGAGGGAGGAGGGGTATCTCTCCTCCCCTCCTCCCTCCTCCCACCTCCCTCCTCCCCTCCGATAGGGAGGAGGGGAGGAGAGCCCCACTGTGAGCGCTGTTTCACATCTGCTTACCATCACTTGCTGTCAGTAGAGAGTACCCGTCGATTTTGTTGCCCCTGATTGAATTTGAGATTTGTGCTGTCATTTCTGTAGAAAATCTGCGATTTATCTGCCCATTGTCTTAATTGTCTTCTTCCAATTAATTTCTGCATTGTTCACTGTCCAGTAATCTTTCCGCACTTTACACGGCGCTTCACCTGATAGGGGGATAGATTACGGTAATCCGAGATGGTAATCTGGGGTTCGGTAGGTCAAAGAGATATCCTGCTGCGGTTTCCAATAGGCGGCATCACTTCACGTTATCTCCCTCCGCCCAATGTGTCAATCATATCATCTCGCGAGTAGAGCGAGGGACTCGCTTCTCCCTCCCTCCTTCATCATCATCTTCCCTCCGTCTCATATCTTCTCATATCTCTCATATCTATCGGACGAGGCCTCTCCTCCTCTCCCCTTCCCCTATGAAAGTGTAAGGCCCTCCGACTGATGATCATATCCCTCATATCTTGCCTCTCCCTGCGCTCCCTCCTCGAGAGAGAGAGGCCTATATCACATCAGACACCTGCTTAGCACACTGGAATGATGATGATAGGGGAGTGATTTATCGAGATGAGGGCAGGGGAACAGGGGCAGAGGGGGGAGGCAGGAGATTGATAGGCCCCCCTCCTGAAAGGTGAGCGACGCACTACCTATTTACGACGTCGTTGGCACTGGGAGAGGGGCAACTAAGGGAGGTGATTACGGTAGGATGGGAGTATCGAGAACTGATCGTGTGTCAGCGATGAGTAATGATCAACATCAGTGACGGTTTCGATGGCGTCGGTTGCTAATTTCGAAAAGGCACCCGAAAGGCCCTTGCGCCTTGTTAATGATGATCATCATTCGAGTGGGGATTACGGTAATAATGGGAGGCCATCGACCGACCGTGGGGAAAAGAAGTGTTAGTGTTAGTATCGAGTGGTGGAAGAGGAGGGGGGGGGAGATGAGAGGAGGGAAGGCCGATAGATGCGAAATTGTAGTGAAGAGATAGCGAAAGAAGAGATGAAGGGAGCGAGGAGGAGGAGGGGATAATCGATAGAGAGATAACTTGACCTCGAAAGTATGTGATTGAACAAGTGAGAGGAGGGAAGAGGGAGAGAGGGGAGAATTGTGATCATCACTATGTACACGGTAGAGGAGCGCTCTCACTCTATTGAGAGGTACTCCCCGATCCCGATCCCGCATCTATCTATCTCCCACTTTCCTTTGAATTCGACAGTGATTATCGATTAGCTGATAAGTGGGGTGCGATTTGGATGAGGGGTGGGATAGTTGTGTTGCAAAGATTTCGAATGGCCCATGTAAGTCCTAGTCGTTGGGGGGGGGGGGGATAATTTTGAACGGAAATAGATTCCAACTAGTGAACTGATAGTAGTCCCCTCATCGGAACGTTAGAGGCTGTCAATTCGAATCACGCGCAGTAAACTACCGCTCGTCTGAGATGAGTATCAGATAGAGAGATGGTTATCAAGTTGGAAAGAGAGGAACCTATTCAAACTGTCACTCGAACCCCCTTCTCCTTCTTCCCTCCTTTGAATCGGTAGCCCCCTCTATTGATAGGGAGGAGAAGGTACCAGTTGTTGGGAGGGAAAGGCGACTCCTATCTTCCATCTCCTCCTCCCTCCTTCCCTCCTTCCTTTCCTCGTCTCTCCTCTGATAGGGTAATGAGGCCCATTTGAGCGAAGGCGAAGGGAAAAGAAGGAGGGAAATGGTGATGAGAGAGATCCCTCACTGCTCTCTATCATTCCAGCCCCTTGTGATCTACCTCCTAGTCCCAGTACCTATAAGTTTAATATTTGGATTTTAAAACATTTAACAAAAGTAGGCTCTATTGTGCGTGGTAGGCCATTCATGACTTCCTCCCAAAGTTCCCCAAAGTTGAATGGGCCGAATTTTAGGTATGAACCTGCATATATTGTGAATTTCCGTGAGTTCAATTTGAACTTTTGAAATGTGATCTACATCCTACCGTAATCTCGTGACCTATCGACACACATCTGTGTATCCGTGCCTATCTATCATCTATCTCTCTATCTGCAATCCAATAACTCGTCTCTCCCCTCCGCTCTTCTCACATATGTTGGTCCAGCTGTGGCAAGATAGGGCGGCTGATAGAGCAGCGAAATCAGCGGAACGATCAATATATCAGCCAAAATGCGCCGGGTCCCACCACGAAAGCGGTTATCAGCACGCCAGGTACACTACGGTAGTGATAAGCCCCGCCCAGCAGGGGGAGCCAATGGTGAGGGTGATAAGGGGAAGTTATCTCTCGCTCGCCAATCTCTCACCGTAGTTTAACACTCCCCGTATCAGCTGGCCCCGCCCCCTTCTCCCCTCGTTTCCCCCCTCCCCTTCCCTCCAGCTCGCTTTGTTGCGTTCGAATTTCGCTCCTACTCGTGTTTTGAGTATTTTTTGCCGTTGCTGACGCGTTGTTGATAACTCGAGAGCGAGAGAGACGCTCGTTACTGGTAGTAGTAAGCAAGTGACTAAGCCGGCGTTTCCCACCATTTCCAAGCGCTTCGCTTTAACACTAACACTCATTAGCATGCAAAGTTGTGCTTATCTCAGAGCTCTCCCAATGAAGAGAGCTATCTAGTCGCCTCTGGCGGCATAAAGAGCGTGCAAGGAGCAAGAGAGCATCGCGACTCTTGTGTTTCGCCGCATACTTCCCCTTTCCTCCTTCCCGCACTACTGTTAGTGTCCCCTTTGTATCTCCGCTCTATCTCTAACGCTATCTATCGATTCCCCTCCTCCCCGCTCCTCCCGCCCTCCTTTCCCGCTCCCCCCACCCGTCGCACTCGAACGACGTTTTTTTCTGTCTTTTTCGCGTGAGAGAAATGATAGAAAGAGCGGAGGGGGAAAGACTGATGCGAATTGATAGAACAGAGCAGAACCCCATTTGCTCTTGCTCTTGCTACGCGCGCTTAAGCGGATTCTGCGAATGCTTTCGAGTTTGCTGATGAAATGTAGATAGTGATTATTGATTACTGATTACAAGCGCTAGATAATTAGTCGTGATAATTTATTAATGCCCCGATATTAGGGGAAAATAATAGATAGTGATCTACACTCGTCCCGTTCTCAACAACAACATTAGTGCGAGAGAAAGGAAAGAGCTCTCGCGAGTCTGCACAGTCTCTCGTTTCTCTGACCGCCGAGAGAGCAGGCGAAATGAGGAGAGCGCAGAAGAAGGAAAGAGCGAGATTGCTTCCTGGACACCATATGCCGTGTGCCGTCTATCTGCCTGCCTTGGTCCACTAATAGATATCGTCTCGCTCCTAGCACACACCGGGGCACTGGAGGTGATAGATTGACTGCATAAGGGGACCAGATTCCCAAGCAGATTTCTTGAATTTTGGAGTTAAGTGATATAACCGGATAAGGGGGCCAGGTTGTAGGGGGTGTTGGTCCTATTGTAGAATTTTACGTCAATGACCAGTCTTGCAAGAACCCTTACGTAGATTTCTTCATTTTTTGGCGTTGAGCAATAATTTTGCCGATTCTGATATCACGAAAAGATCCCCCGAAATCTAGATCAAACATCTTTGAGAAGGTCGTCCGCGACGGGGGGAAATCTTCTCATCTCTCCTCTATCCATCCTGAATCTTCCTTCCCTTCCTCCCCTTCTTCAAGTCTTCTTCCTTCCTTCCTTTCCCCCGGCCCGCGGTTATCATATGCAGCAGGACACTAAGAGAGATGGAGAGAGGAGGGGGGGGGGGAGTCTCTCCTATCTCCCCTCCTCCCCCTACGCAGTCCCGTTTTTATCCACGGAGCTTTATTCCTCGCTCCCTTCCTTTCTTCTTAGGGTTTAGTAGGGACAGAAATGAAGAATCAACCACGAGCGCGAAACCGTGTACTCCTTTCTCTGTAGAGTCTCTCCGAATAGAGCACTCCCTAGAATCACTCCCCCTTTCTTCCATCACCCCTCCCCTATTCACATGTCTCTTCTTCCCTCTCCCCTCCTTCTTCTCATCAACACCCCCTACTGATAGGCTCTGTCTCGTTTCCCTTCTTTGTCTGCGCTCTCTCCATTCACCCTTATCTCTCGCTGTCTCTGACCAGTTAATGAATGTGAGAAAGAGGGAGAGACGATCTCCTTTCTTCGTCGGCCCTATCGTATTCCCTTTCTTAGCCACTACCTGCTGTTAACAGTTCCCATAGATGGTTCCTTCCCTCTTTGATGGGGCCGAATTGCGTCAGAGTGCTAATTGAATGTGTGTCTGATAGAGGGTCATCAGGGAGGGGTTACAGTAGTTCGGCGGGTCAGAAACCATATTTTGTCCATAAGTAATGTGTTTACTCAATTTTCTTCTTATGTTTAGTCACAATTTCGCGATTTTGCTGATTACGTTGGGGCTGAGATTACGGTATCGATCGATTGCAGGCGCAATCGTGGCGACGTCCGCGTGCGACGAGGAGGCAGCAGGATACGGTAGCGGAGGCGAGGAGTACGGTAGCCCGCCCGACAACCAGGAGAACCATCGAGAACTGGGTGAGTAGTACGGTAGTCTTGGCTTACGGTAGCTGCGCAGGATACGGTAGATAGATTGGAAGAAATAGGCAATTTATCGTGCTGCTGCCTGGCTCTTATATGCCCATGTGGTGAGACTGGCTGGGAGATGAGAGAGGAGGGATAATCATTAACCGAAGGGAGGAAGAGAGGAGAGCTCTTTCTACTGCCAGCTTTTATCCATCCTATCTTCCTCCTCCTCCTCCTCCCCTTCTACCACCTCCCCTCCCCTCTCCCCTCCCCTCGTCTCTCCTCCCCTCTAGATAGCAGATGCTTCCCCCCTGCGAGGAGGCATTATCAGAAATTGGGAAAGAAGAAGAGGAAGAAGAGGGGGTTGAATTAGAAAGGAAAGAGGAGAGGAGAGGAGAGATGGGTAATATATCGGATCAGTAAAGAGAAATTCAAGAGGACGCAAGAGGGGGATTACTGAAGGGACGGAGGACGGCGAAATGACATGTGCAATGATAGGAGAGATGATGTGACCGGGGAAACGACCTGGGCGAACTACAGTAATCTTCGAAACCAACTCGGATTTCGAGATTATGGGGTGAAACGAACGAAAACCTATTCGTTTTCTCTTACGTTTAAATTTGCATAGCTCTCCGCGCATTTGGACCATCTGGCGCAGGTATTGGGCCCCTGCATGGGGAACGCTAGCGGTAAATAATTGATTACCCGAGAGAACTCGATACGCGTCAAATGAGTCAAATTGCGCTTGTCATCACACAGAAGAGAACCGAGAGAGGGAAGTAGGAGGGACGAGAGGGAGGTATTGGGTATCCTCCCTTCCCCTCGCTATCCGCTATCTCCTATCTCCCGGGGTGCCCCTTCTGTTTCCGGAGCCGGCCCGGTGTTCTATTGCCCGGTCCTGGTCCTATCTATCTATTTGGCGGCTCTCGTGCGATTGCCGGTCGCATCTGTGTTTGTCAGTCTATCCCGTCCTCCTCCTCTTCTCCTCCCCTTACTAGAGCTACTAGTGACAACCGGCAACGCAGTCTCGGGTAATCATCAAGAGTGGATGGAGGCTCTCTGTCCCACCTCCCACCTCCCCTCCCCCTCTCTCCTCCCCTCCCCTTCCTCCCTCCACCCATCACAGAACAACTCACTAGCGTGTGGTGGTGCCATCGATTGTTATCATTACGCAATCTCTCACTTCTCTTTCCCGCCCTTGCGATCTCTGTTCAGTCTCTCTCGGAAATTTCATTGATTGCCCTGTGAGTTTTCGCTGATATCGAGCGAATTTCGACATGAAAAGGCTGTTCTTTTTAAGGCGATGCACATTTAGGAATCCGGCGTGTAAAAACCTACAGATTGTTGAGGGATTGCGTTTAGGATTTGTTTTGAGGATGTGGTTCCATGAACATGACATTATCCCATTTAGCTATCAGCCCTCCTCCTCCCTCCCCCGCCCCTTCTCTCTATCCTATCTCTTACGTCCTATCGTACAGAAAGAGGGGGGATAGATAGAAGGCTGCTTTAATTAAAGCTCGACACATCTCTCTCTCTCTCGTCTCTTTGCCTGTCGTACTCACCCCTCGTCCCCCTCTTCCTCCCCTCACTATCCTATCTATCTCCTATCTATCGCAGGCCCTCTTATTCGTCACTAGACAGCCTACTAGTCGACTATCAAGGGGACTTTGAAAAAAGCTCGACATATCTCGTTCATCCGTCTCCTTGCCTGTGGTACTCAGTTTCTCAATCCTCCCTATCTCCTATCTATCGCTAGTCAGCCCTACTCGTCTATCTATGCCCGTCCGTCTATCTGAAGCTCCTCTACTCGTGTAATTTCCTGTGAGAGAGGAGGAGTAGGCGAGAAGAAGGGCAGACACTTTGCATATCGTTAGTTGAGATGATGGCGAGGCGATGATGTGAGAGATCGTTGATAGTAGTTTTTTTTGACAAGTCGTCTCGCACATTTCTACAGTTTGCTTGCTGAAATTGGTCTGCCTGACTAGCGAGAGACCATTCTACTTGATATAAGTTGACAGAATGTAGTTGTGGTTCAGAATCGGGACATCCCTTCGAATTTGAAGGATCTTTTCAGCGAATCGTGTTGTGCCCTCTCGACTGGTGATAGGAGACCCTTGGCCCGAATTGGCGCGCCAGGTTGGGTCGCGTCGTGGGGCAGTCAGGAAGGCCCCGGAGACGGCTCTCGTCCGGTTCCGGAGCGAGAGGGCCGGAGCCCCCTTTTATCTCTTGCGCGCCCGCGCCCCGTGCGACTTCCTCTATGATGCTGTCCACTTTAAGCGCACTCCTCCTCCCTCTCCCTCTCCCCTTCTTATTCCCTCGTCCTCCTCCTTTCTCTCTCCCCCTCCCCTCCATTGAAGCCGATGATTGCTATCATTATCTCTTTTCTCTCCTTCCCCCCTTCTATATCCCTTTTCCTGTCTCTGCCTGCCCCCTCACAGCAGGCCCATTTAAACAGTAGTAGTTGGCGATTAGGAGAGATATCTTAGCCACTCTGGAGATCCCGGGGATTTCAATCTAAAGGTAAGGCGAGCTAGCCACCCCATCGTCAAGTAGCAACGTTTGCCTAACATGGGACGACCAGTGGCTGTTGCGAGACTTTAACCGCCCTCCTATCCCCTATCCCTGCTCTGTCAATCTCGATCTCCGGGTCCTGCATGGAATATGAGGCTATCTCTGGTGAAAGGGACGTTTAGTAGGCGAGAGTCAGCAGATATCTTACCCTTTCTCTGCTGCTTACGGGGCTCACTCACTCTATCTCCATATATCTATTCTATCTCTCTATCCCACTATCCACTATCCCTGCCATTTCCTCCCTTCGTTCCTTCCTCCGGCCAGGATAGAGGGGGAGACTCGCTCTCACTCACACTCAGCTTTATCTCTCCCCTATCCACTCCATATGGCCCCCAGCCCTGACTGACTGTGTGAAATCAATCCCCTATCCTTGCCTCCTCCCACTCCTTCCTTCCTATCTCCTATCCTTATCCCCCCCCCGACTCATTTCCGGATAAGCCCAGAAGGGGCATCGGATGGAAGGGATGGGATGTAGAGTGATATCTTGGAGGGAAGGATGGATGGCGAAGATTGGAGGAGCTTGGAATTGTTATTGCCGTGGAATACATATTCCTGGAATCTAATGATGATTATTGCGCAGAAAGATGAGATACTGAACAGAAGCTACGCAAATTTATGCAGATTTCAATCCCGCTGATTGTATGGTATCTACCCGTTAGCATATGCGAAGCAGCTCAGAGTGCAATATGGGGCCCTTCGTCCCGCCCCCTTCCCCCCTCCCCCCTCCTCCTCCTTCTCTTTCCTAATCATATGCTTCACCGGTCATCAGCACCCTGCTTGCCCTCTTCCATATGTGGGCTCTGACTCTCTCAATTTCACCTGATCTCTCGCTCACTCTGACCGACGAGAGAGCAGGCAGAATGGAGAGACGAGGAGAGTATGATAACCTGATTGGAACACCTGGCAATGAGGTGGAGAAGAAGGCCCACAATTAGCCCACCCACTGGGTATCATCATCAGGAACCTCATTGGGACGGTAGGGTATAGCAGGCTTCCCTCATCGTGCGATTTATCGTTTTCGAACGCGTACTAGGCAGTTAGCAAAGCGCTCCAAACGGAGTCAACTTGAAATCGCGCACCAGAGTATCTGGTGATAGAACACTTGTCTCTTCTTCCTCCTCACTCTCCCTCTTTTCGCCAATTCTGTTTTCGTTGAGTATCACTACTCTCTTTTCACTGTTATTGTGTCCGCGCACTGATCGCTGTTTTGCGCCCATGAGGAATCGATGAGATGATCTGAGATGAATCGGTCGATATTCTTTGTTTTATTCCTCCTGTATCGAACTGATATTATACTCTCGTTGTTCGTTCAATAATGAAGGATAGGTGAAACGCAAATCGAACTGAGAGGTTTTTATCGGCATTATTATTATTACTTTTATAATCCCTTGATAGCTACGATTATACTCAATTTATTCGTTCAATAATGAAAAGTAGATGAAACTCAATTTTACCTTGATTGGTCGCTTACAGTTTGCGAATTCATTAGAAGCATTTTTGACACAAAGTTGGAAAAGGGAGTCGTGGTGAATTATTAGAGTAGAGCACACGATCCGATTAGTCACTGTTCCTCTCCGAATCTCCCCTCGGAATCGTTGATAGAATTGAGCCAAGGAAGGCCCGTCGGTTGCCTAGTCACACAGTTTGTTGATGGATCCTCCCGCTATCTCCCCCCCCCCCCTTCTATGCCTCCTCTCCTTCCCTTCTTCTCTTCATCCATTCCCCTCCTATTGTTCCTCTGATTTTGCGAGTCCCCTCATGCTTTTTCAATTCCCTTTTTCTTCCTTCTTCCATAAAAGGCATCGCAAACTGACTCTACCCGTTCCGCTCGGTCTTTAGGGGCACAGAGCGCGGAGATAGAGTGCTCTTTATGCCCTCTCTAACCTTTTTCGTCGCTCGCCTGCCCAGTCCACTCGCTTTCCCGCACCACTCTCCATCAGCCCCTCCGTTTCCTAGGTGATTTTTGAGTGATGAAGGTGGAAAAAACGGGACAGGTGTGGTGCAGAGGGAGGATACGGTAGCCGCTGATTTCGAAAGTGCACTCACTTATCGTATCGGCCCTTGTCCCCCTTTCGTCCCCTCTTCTTCTTCTTTCTACCCATCAATCCATATACCCATTTCACAGGGAGTGAGTGAGTGAAAGAGAGTCAGTCACTAAGGTACTCTCCCTCCCCCCCCCCTCTCCCTCTCTCCCTCTACTTCCTAACAATCATGAAAGGGCGGGCTATCTTCACCTCTACCTCCTTTCTCTCCCTCCTCAATTTCCCATCGCTCTCCTCCTTCTTCCAATCGAGTAAATTACCCTTACCTGTACTCTCCACTTTCCTCGTTTTTTTACCCGAGCAATCATCTGGCTCTCTCCATTCGCCCTGCTCTCTCGCTCTGTCTGCCAGGCGAGAGAGTACGGTGATTTGAGAGAGGAGGCACTTTTTTTTTCTTTTTTTTTATATTCTACTGTCATCACTCCTCACACACACGCACTCATTTTCGTATTTTTCTCTATCTGGCTCTCTGAGAAGGGAGAAGGAGGAGGGGAAGACTCTAACAATCATCATCATCTTGATTTCTCCCCTCCCCTGCTCTTCTCAAGGACTGCGCACTCTATTATATTCAAGTGTACATATCCATCCTATTCAATAGAGCAGCTCAATGCAATGCAAGAGATGCGCAAGATCATTACGGTAGGGTGAGAAGGGGCGGAGTCAGCGGTTATCACTCGCTATCTCTCACCTCCCTTCCTCACTCTCACTATCAGTTGGGGAGAGAAAGAGGGTTGCTAGGGTGATACGGTAGGGGAGGGGCTTATCAGTAGAGGCGTTGCTAGGCGAGAGATATGGGGGCGGGGCTTATCAGGGTACGGTAGTTCAAGGGGAGCATTGCGAAAGGGCGCACTGATTACTCTTGCGTGCACACGAATAGGGCACCTTGCTGCCTTTTCTCCTTCTATCTCTCCTTTCATCCATCTACACAATAGGCCACGGCCGACTTATTATCGATTGTGGGAGCCCGGGAAGGCGAGCCATAGGGACTATTATCTCCCCCACCT
>LS487527.1:36187-57792 GCA_900490705.1 Pristionchus arcanus
CTGACTCCAGCAAAGATCTCGGATTCCAGTCAATTTCCCCGTCGTGAGCTACCGATATAGAGATATCCCTTCTATATTCTCTCATCTCACTTCGCTTCCCATCCCCATCCTATCCATATCTATACGCAAGCAAGAAAGCACACACACGGGGAGTCTCAAATCTCATCCTTATTATCTATCCCCCCCCCTCCACTCTTCTCCCTATCCTTATTTCCCCCCCCCCCCTTCCGCCCCTCAATCTTTCCATATATCCATAGAGCTTCGATAGTCGCCTCAAGGCATTGAATCTCCAATTTCGAGCTTAATGATATGAAGAGGAAGGAGGAGATGAAGGGAGGTTTAAGACCCCTCCGTGGGTCGCAAGGAGGAGGGGGAGAAATGAAGAGAGATGAGAGAGATCTCACTCATTTTGAGGGCCGATGATGCGATGGCCTCAGAATTCTCATCTAGTGATGAGATGAAGTGTTGTTTGCGCGAGAAATGATTCAGCCTCCTCTCCTCTCTCCTTTCCCTCCTTCGCCCTCCCCCAGATGCGTCAGATATTGCAACGGGCCCACGAGATAGTAGGGATACGGTAGTCCAAGCGTACGGTAGGCCACATTACGAAGTCGGCCGATAATGGAAATAGAGCGGATGGATAGCGAAGTAACCACTCTTCCCCTCCTCCTCCCCTGCCTGCCTTCAGAAGAAAGATAATGGCAGTATTCTCTAGTGAGGGACTGACTGCCTGGCTGCTTCACTATTCCACAGCCTCCATTCTCCCCCCGACGTATTCTTTTATCTGCGCAGGGAAGCAGTATTCTGGGCCCCCGTAGACAATGGAGATCTCTAGATAGGGACTTCGGTATGTGTACCGAGTGTATCGATAGCGCGGATAAGTAGCCGGACAATGGTTCTGAGCACGGTATGTGTGTATCGATAGCAGTGAGATAAGTACGGTGTGGCTTAGAGCGAAGAGAGTGTACGGTAGGGATTACAGAAGAGTCAAATCGGGTGCTGCCAGTTGTTTGAGCAGAGATTAGAAGGGAGGAGTGAGAAGAAGACACCAAGGGGGCTGGGGCCCAAGAATGTTTATGAGAAGACCCCTGCTGATCGACCCCTGAGGGCACTCGTCTGAATCTCTTCATTATGCGCACTGTCTCGCCATCTCTGACCGGCCAGAGACCGGAGCTGATTGTATATAGTAACTATAAGCCTCGCGCTGCTGGATAGAAAGCCCCCCTCCCGTTTCTCATCCTCTTTTGGAATAATGTCTCCTATTTCACAATGCTCTCTCGTGGATCAGAGAAGCGAGAGAGCATGTGAAAATGAGAGAGTCAGATTATTCATCCCCCTTTGTGCTTTCCTTCTTCACCCATAACAGGAACGATATTCTGAGAGATAGAGCCCATTGTCCGATTAGGCTCTTTCTTCCCCACTATCCCACTGCCAATCAACTTACCACTCTTGGCTTCCCGGCTTTGTCATGCGCTGTGGTTGTGGTGATGATCAAGCAGCTATTGTCGCGAGTGGGAGTACGGTGGTTTGGAGTACGGTAGTTGATAGGGCGTGGTGTCAACCATATATTGCCGTCGCGGACATGGGAGTACGGTGGTTGATAGAGTGGATTTGGAATACGATGCCTGAAATATCAGAATCGGCTCACCCTGTCGCTATTTGGTAAAGTTGTGAAACATAGATGCGTGGGAACCGAAATTGACTTGAAGGTGATTTCTCAGCCCAACAAGTCGCTCGCTCCTGTATATTGTGATAGGTTGGGGTATGAAAAACAAGTCGGTGGATTATCAGAGACACCACACCCTGTCGTCATTTGAGTTATCCGTGAAACATAGAAGCGCGGGTCTAAATAAGAATTTGCTCGGAGGTGATTTTCCACCATTCTCGTACTCGCTCTCCATTCTATTGTGATAGGGGAGGGACACCCGAGTGATGGTGGTGTTCCTTTCTCACTCCACCTATAGAGTTAAGTAGAGCTGAGGGGAGGAGGAGGAAAGGGGTCACCCCCTCTCTCTATCCCTCCCTTGTCAATGACTTATCCATTGTTCGATTGGGAGGGCGGGCGGAGGGAGGCAAATCCCCTGCCTCCTCCCGCCCTCCACCCAGGGGTCCACCCCTTTCCCTCTGATAATTGTCGACTTTGGAGCTAATCTGAGGCGACGGAGAGAGGTGGTGAATGGGAGAGAGAGTCAGTCCCTATCTTTTCGCTAACTCTGCGCCCCCCTTTCAATCTTTGTGAAAGAGAGTTGAAGGTTGATCGATTAGAATCACTGATCTACTGGGCCACGCTTCACTTCGCTATTAGGTTGATCGCTATCTATTCTATATGGATGTACCTCAGGGGGAAAAGACTCCTCTCTTATCGACACTGACTATCTATCTTTTCCCTTCGGCTGAGCGCGCGAAATCAAGCTTGTCTTGTCTCTTCCTCCTCCTCCCTTCTTCCCTCCCTGTCACCATGTCTTTTAACGCATTCCTCCCTTCTTCCCCTTCTTCTTTGCTTATCTGAAGAGTATCTATCTTCCCTTTCCTCCCTCTCCACTTCTCCCCTTTTCCTCCTGTCTTTTACCCGCGCGCGCTATCTTGAAATGTTATCGTTTACGGAAATCGAATCGCTCCCTTGCTCGCTGCTCTCGTTTTTAGCGCACAATTGTCAATTGGGCGATTACGGTAGCTGATCTACCGTATCCCCTGCGCCCCTGATCAGGGAGTGAATAAGTTGTAGATGATCTGATAACGCGCATATCTCTTGCTCGCGGGGCCGTGTAAGATGATAGATGCGACATGTCATTGGATTGACAAGGATACGATAGATTTTCAAGGAGAGATGATGAGGAACAGATAGGTGATGAGGACCGTGGACGGGAGAGGAAAAGAGAGAGAAAGTTGTAGTTTTCATGGTGATCACTGGGTGGAGTTGTGTTTCACGAGCACCATAACCGCCTTTTTCTACGGCGAAAACATAACTTTATCCAGCAGATTCCGGGCCGCAGATAATTTTCATTGTTAATGCAGTGTTTCCTTATTGCATTGTGATAGACTTGCAAACAGAAGAGGCTCATTAACGCTGACGTCACTTTCGTATAGCGAATGAGGGAGAGATAGCTTGCCTGATCCACCTTCTTGGCTCACTCCCCCGTCACCCCGTCACCCTAGATATCCGTCTCGCATGTTATATCTATATCTCTATATCCTCGCTATCCCCCCTCCATTTTCCTTCCCTGCCTTCCCTGCCTTCATTCACTCTTGGCTTCCTCCTCGCCTAACAACCTCGCGTGATAGGGTCTAATCGCCTTTGTGGGGGGAGAGTCGCGCCCCTGCCTACGGATAGAGAAGGTAGCAGCAGCTAGGCTATCCTATTTGTGGGCCAAGATACCGGGGACGAGGGTAGTTTGGTGATGTGGGTTGAATTGTGTATCATGAATGGTACATATTCCTCAGGGATACGATGTTTCTGATTCGAGCTTGGTCCATGTTCTAATACTATCACCTCCCAGTAATCAGTGAATAATTGCCATTGTTCATCACGATAGCGCGAGATAACACTGACTGGCCCCACAGGGCATGAAGGTCAACAACCGCCTGGTGTTAAGACCCCCCCCCCCTACCATAAACACCATGCCCTAAACCCGTAAATCGTCTGATAATATAGTGCGGGTGGACGGATAAGTGGGCAGGAGATATTGGTCAGGAGATAGAGGTGTGAGGGCAGGCGGAGAGGAAGGAAACGTCTGGTTATCATGACGGACACTGAGGGCTGATGGGTTGATGGGGAGATTAGCCGGAGATTTAGGAGTTTAGATAGATTAGTGCAGGCAGGGAATCGCGCCCCTGGTGGCCAGAAGAGGATACCAGCGGGTGAAGGAGCACACCAGCACCAGGCAGTGGTGCTGGAACCAAAATGGAAGTGAGGGCCTGGTAGCCTGATCTCTCATTTAGCAATGATCTCTCGTTGCTCTGACTGATTAGGCAAAAAAGTGATAGAGCAGAGGCAGAGCCAGCGGGTGTGGGGTGATAGGGTCCTAGTGATTATGCCCGGAGGGGTGCCGGAAACAGCTTGCCGTTTCGACGGTGGCCTCCGGCCTTGGCCTGTCAGCGCCCGTCCTTCCGATCTGCTTGCGAAGCTGAGCTTGTCAATTCAGTCAAATCAATTGATGGGGTCAACCAATCTCACTCTTGAGTGACGCAAGGCTGCATGCATTGTGTCAGTCAGCTAATTTAGCATTGCGAGATAGATCAGGGAGCCTAATTGGTTGCTTGTCTCTCCTCCATAGTCAGTCCTTATCGACCGATTGTATCTATTGAGGACACACTGCCCGCTTTCCCCTGTGTTTTACGCGTATCTCCTCCCTTTCTTCCCCCTTCTATCCCTTCCTCTTTCTCCTTGTCGCTGATTCGGTCGATGATTATCGCCTACAGTGATCGGTACACCTATCTATCTCCCCCTCCCTCCCCTCCTTAGATGGAAAGGGAGGAGGGGCTCCGCCCCCCTCCGGGCACTCTCCCCTCCAATTTGAGAGAGACCCCGCCCCCTCCTACTCCCGCATAGTCCCAGTTCACACACTCGCTCGGGAGGGTATCACTCCCGCCCTACCCGCCCTCTTACCGTATCACACTGATAACCGCTGATTGGGTGATACGGTATCTGACCCCGCCTCCTCTAATTGCTAATTGCTAACACCTGTCGCGCTTTGTCCTGCTGCCCTTATCTCTCGTGTTTTTGTCTCCATTCGCTCCTCACATCTGTCGGTATCAGCCCTTTCATCTTATTGAAAAGCAGCGCACTTCTGTTCACTTGTGTTCGTTCTCTCTAATTAGTGTGGCACCACCCTTAGCGCCTCCGATATCGTAATTGGGCCTAAGAGGTGTCCATATGGCTGTGAGCTGACCGCCTTTTAGCTCACGCGCGCACTCCTCTGATTATCACATCTTTCCACTACTGTACTTACTTGAGCGATTACTGTGTCCTGTCGCGAATGTCCCTGATTACGGTAGTTATTGATTGATTGCAGCAATGACCATGGTGGCGTCGCCGCTCAAGCCCACGGACACGACGACGCCGTCGAGCACGACGATGACGATGAGTGCAGTGAAGATGGAGTCGCCCGGCTCCCCCGCAGCAGCTGCAGCAGATGAGCAGCAGGTAGGCGCACCAGGACTCTGTAGCAGATGTGTACAAATGATGCAAAGAAACTTCCGAGTAGTGTTACGAAGACTTGATTACCCCCTAACGTTTACCCTTCTGTAGTTGCAGCAGCTGCACGAGGCAGCGTGCAGCAACGGAGGCAGCCTGTCGGCTGCAGCCGCAGCAGCAGCAGCACACTCCTCCACAGCCACACTCACGCCCACGCCAGAGCCGCCCAGCAGGGAGCAGCACAGCTGCACCGGATGCATGTGAGTTGTCGCGCACGAATCGCTCTTTGAAGCCGTTGCCGCTCTCTTTTTTCGAAAAAAATCAACGATTTCCTGCAGTGAACTGCGCGAGGAGATGCACCGAGGCATGAGCGAAATGCGCGGCAAGATCGACCGACTGAACGAGGCGCTCTTCAAGATCATGGGAGGTGAGCCGGGTCTGCAGTTTAGCGCCGACGCTTTGCCGCGCACTTTTCTCGGAAGATTTGGTCGTTTTGTGTGGAAGATCATAAGAGAGTATGCTTGCAGCATCTGGAGCCCTCGGAGAGCCCGCAGCCAAGCGGCCAGCGCCCGCCCGACAGATGCAGCACCAGCAGCAGCCAATGTCCCATCTCGCAGCTGTACTCGCGGTGAAACAGGAACCCAACGAGAACGGAGACATGAAGGTACGGTAGAGATTACGGTAGATAAAGTTTTTTTTATCGCGGATGGCAACAACCTATTAGTAGAGTACGAGTGGCTCGGATCTTGTGCGTAGCCTGAAACACAAATGACCATGGGACTTTCGAAGTTTTAGTGGAGATTATTTCTGTCGATATTGTTATTGATTACTGTAGTAGAAGGTCATTTAGAGTACGGTAGTGATGACATGATGATCAGATGAATAGGGAGGCAATGCGAAATGGGAACAGGTCGGAAGAGACAAGAGGGGGACGGGGAGGGGAGATCGTGCGGGTAGATTACGGTAGGAAGGAGGAGAAGAGAGATAGGGAGAAGGGAAGAGACGAATCAGTTATCGGTATCGTATCTGTGTCCTCGTTTTAAGGGAGTTGTTATGGAGGGAGGGAAAACGAGCGAACGAAGGGAAGGAAAAGAGCGAGTTTGTGATAGTGATCTGCCGCCTGACCCCCAGAACGAAAGGGGTGATTACGGTAGTAGTGATCCAGTCTCACCAGTCCGTGTACTGAATCAGACATAGTGAGAGAGCAGGCGAAATGAGGAGAGTCAGAATTGCGAAGGAGAAGAGTTTAGATGATGAGGGATTAGGAAAGCAGAAGAAGCTGTGTTAATGTTATTGAAGAAGCGAGGGGACCAGAAGGAAGAATAAGGAGTGTTTAGAATAGAGAGCAGTGGGACAGGGATTAACAAGGGAAGAAATCTTAAGGATAGTGTCAAGTGACACGCTGACAGCACTTGCTATCATCATCATCAGATTAGTGATGCGACTCCCGAGTGGATTAGCCGGATATGGGAGCGGGTTACGGTAATCGAGATAGTGATCTTTGATCTCTGCTGCAGAATCTGATGCCGTCATCGTTCACGCCACCCCAACAACAGCAGTCGCCGCCGCAGCTGCAGGGATCGAAGAAGCGAAAGCCGACCAAGGTAAGCTATCGGGACTAGACTCTCGTTTCGAATTGACAGAGTAATAACGGAGAAAACAAGACATTTTCCACAGGAGGTGCCTGCGTATTCGACATTCGTGAATTCTCAGGAGCTGATCCACCGGATGGCCGCGACGTTCCCCGGATTCCCGGGCGCGTTCGCGGACGCCGGCTCGCCGCTTGCCGCGGCACTCGCGGCTGCGGCCGCGGCCGGAACGGCCAACGGCATGCCCACGCTGCACGCGGCCCACGCGGCCAGCCAATCGCCCAGTCCGCCCGCCCTCCCGACCACGCCACCCAATAACAACTGCAGAGAGGGTGAGTCCTTAGTTTTACCCATCAAAACTCGTAACTAACTACCTAAGTATCTAAGTGGTTAGTTTTGCGAAAGTATATGTTACATGAATTACTAGAACATGTATTCTCTAGAACTTGAGCAGACCCTGAAACACAAGTGATCCTTGTTACAAAACCGTGAATTCTCAGGCACTCCAACCGGGGCGACAGCTACAGTGACAATCGCCGAGGGCGCCCCCTCGCTCCAGCTGCAAAATCTGATGAACGACATGGGAGGAGGTACGGTAATCTGGGTTCGGGTAGCCTGGTATTGGGTTCGGGTATCCTGGTACCGTTTTGGGTAGTCTATGGACCAGCGTGATAGGACCCAATCTGCCCCCACCCACGCACCGCCGCTTGTTTGTTGCGAGGAGATAGATGAAGTGGAAGAAGAAGAAAGAAAGAAGGGGAATGTCATCTGTTACACTCGTCATCCCCTCCCTTTCCTCCCTCTGCCCGTCTTCTAGTGATAAGACTGCCCGAGAGGCGAGGAGGAGGATATGTTAGAGGAGATTGATTAGAGGACCCCTCCTCCACTCCTTCCCCACCTTCACTCACTGAGAAGTCTTGTGATATAGTCGCTTCTTCTCTTCTCTCACTCTTCTTTCGTCATCCCCAACTCCCCAAATTATGCCCGCGGTTTCCAAGATTTGCAAGGCAACTAAGAAGCAGAAAGGTAGTGAGTGGTAGTGCGATTGAGAGTGCAATCATTTTAGTTAATTATTTAATTTAATTAATTAATTCTAGGCCTGAACATGGACGCGATCCAGCAGCAGCAACAGCAGATCCTGTCGATGCTCATGCAGGTTGGTTGATCTTTGGTCCTTGGTCTTTGATCTTTGGAGACTAATCGATCTCCGTTGCAGCAATCGATGGGCGGTAGCTCGCCGGCCAACCTCTCTGCCGCCTCTACCCCGCGACCGGACAACAGCAACGGCTCCGACGAGAGCACGCTGGATGTGAGCACCAGAGAGGTGAGCGAGCCGGAAAATAGAGAGCCGGGAAGTAGAAATCCCGGCTCTTGCAACAGATGGCCGGGAATAAGGTATACGGAGCCGGGAAGTCAAAAACCCGGTTCTTGCATCAGTTGGTTCTTTCTCACCAGTTATCGATGGCTTTGTTCACTGACTGACCCTTCCTAGTAGCCTCCCGCTGCGAGTGCCACAGTGGAACCGACACCAGCGGGCGTGCGCTGCTTTGTTCGCAGTGATAGTAGCGGGACGCGAAACCGGAAACCGGCTAGTAGTTGGTGATTTACGGGAACCGGAGTTTAGGGACCGACGGCCGGAATCGATAGCACCAAACCGAAAGGGGAACCCATAACGGGGACACTGTTATGTGATACGATCTTATCTCATCGTGTAATCGAATTATCGAGGGAGACCGTTAACGATAGGCGTATCGGAGAGGGATCAGAAGGGAGGGATGGGTTGCGCCGGTGAGAGAGAAAGTAGAAGAGTGGGATAGTGCCCTCTCGATTCTTCACGCTATCTCGTAGGCGGCCTTCCAGAAAGGGATAGTGTCTAAGGTTAGAACATGATGATATGGTGTCGAGTCCCACTCAAAAGGACAAACAAGGTCATCGGGGGATGGGGATAATGATTATAGGAGGAGGGCATCAGTTAGGGGATAGAGGAGATGGGGGACCTGAGAGGAATTGACGTGGTTTTGTATCACCAAGAGGGAGTGTAAAATCAATTGCGAGTGTTTCTGACAGATCTTGTGGTGAGGCTGAAACATGAATATTCGCTGTTTGGGATCTAGTTTTTCGTCGACCTGCTGATTGTTGGCGGTGGGAGGCTTGTGCTATAAGTTGTGGGGATAATATAGGATACGGTCGGATACGGTAATCAATCGATAATCAATCTCATCGTGCCAGGATTCCGAGGACTCGTCGATGTCCCGCTGTAGCAACTGCCAGACGACGAAGACAACGGCGTGGAGGAGGGATCTCAACGGGCGACTGGTGTGCAACGCCTGCGGACTGTACTACAGACTGCACAGGGTGAGTACGGTAGGAGCACGATGGAGGGTATCGAGGAGTGGGTTTATTTGGTCGCCAAGGATGAAATCGATCGCTCATAGGTGAACAGGGGATGATTTGAAGATAGTGTGAAACACAAGTTGACGGTTTCTTTTCAATATCCGTACTTTTATAATAGAGAAGAGTTTGTCAGAATTAGACATCGCAAGCTGGCTGGTGGTTATAATAACGGTGAAGCTCATCTTTGACGGGTGAATTCACTCGGTGATTTACTTTGTGAAACCGCACAAACACCTGTAATTGACTAGTAGTACGGTAGCCGATGAGTGGTTTAGATTGCGTATTGAGTAGCAGGTGCACAAAACCACTTGAGAGCAGTGCGCTTTTCGGTGTCAGGATACGGTAGATAATTTGAGAGATCACATTTCGCGCATTCATCCATTCATCTCAAGTGAGTCAAGAGTTCTCGGAGGGAGGACTTCACCTGTCCTATTCTTTTCCTTTCTTTCTCTTCTTTCCATTGTGATTCGAGAGCATCAAATTGGGTTGGGGGTCGCGACTCCATATATATAATAAGAAAGCGAGAGATGGGTAGATAATTTGAGAGGCTCGATTCATCGAGAGAGATGAGAGTAGTATCCGGCCTTGATAGAGAGTTCTCCCTCCCCCCCCCCTCCTTCGAGAGACCAGTCCTGACCTCTCAGAGAGTGGCCAGTATCATTAACTCACTAGAAAGGGAGGCCCTTTTTCTCCCCCTCCCGACTCCTCCTCCCTATTCTTACCTATCTCTCACCTCTCGAATTGAGGTGACTTATGGAAGACCGATGGTGAGATAATTGAGCATCTCTCTCACTCTATTCATGGGTAGCCTCCCTCTCAAGTTGGATGCGAAAGATGATTGCTCACCTCCTGAGATGAGAACGCAGAAAGGGACCAGTCCCTTTGATACCCCAGGGGATTGGGGGATCGACAAGTGATCTACCGTATACCGATAGTATCCCTGCATGGTGCCGTGAATGGCCTACTGTATCCAAGGTAGCTACCGTGTACCTGATATACCGTACTCATATCTTAAACCTCACCTTCAGTCACTCATTACCTGATGGCGCCAGTCGGTCGCGCGCAATAAACAATAAACCTCTCATGTTCTTGTGCAGATAATAGATGGGGGTCAGGAAAGAAGAGAGACAAGGGTCTGACTCTCTCGTTTTCCCCTGCTCTCTCGCTGCTCTGACCAATGAGAGATCATGCATAATGAAGAGAGTCAGATGATTATTCTAAGAAGAAGTTAGATGTGTAGGTTTATGCGCCATGAACAGATAGATGAGATACTGCAGCGTAAGAAGTGTAATTTGAACAGGGCTGGAGTGACAAGGATGGGAAAGGGGAGAATAAAGAATTATATTAATAACAAAATAAATAATTAATAATAAATTTAAATTGCAGACGAACCGACCAGTTCACATGCGAAAGGATCACATCCAGCAGCGATTCAGGAGAAGAGTAAAGGTAATTTTAATTTTATTTAATTACTTAATTAGGAATTATGATAATTAATTGGAGTTTATCAATCTACCTTACAATTGCTGGTTTCCGCGGTATGTTATGGGTTCATGATTATTGTAACGGCAATGCTTAGCACATTGGGTTTTGAAATTATGATTACTATCCATGAATTGATCTAGGAAGACGGGGTGGTATCTGGTACTTTATCAGCTGCAGCAGGTGCTACTTCTTATACGCGTAGTGTATAGTATTAGATAATAGAGAGAATAGGCGATGCATGGATACTTCGGCCAAAAAATGCTTGGGTATTCGTTGTTCTGAAATTATGTTTGTTTTGTGTTTCACTAGGACTATGTAGGCGCGTTCTTTACCAAACATTAGTGCTTCTGTGGTCTGTACTGCCAAATATACAATTATCTTACTATCGTATTCACAGGACGAGGAGCCCTCGAACTCTGCCGCAATGCTCAACCAACTGATGGCTGCGGCTGCAGCAGGCGTCAACTCGCCCTTCCCCTTCCTCGAACAGATGCAGCAGCAGCTGCAGGCCTCCCAGGCGACCGCCCCCATGCTATAAGCCCCGCCTTCTTTCCCCTTGCTGCATGACCCCATCCCCCCAGCCCCTAATACAGTATCCCGGCAGAGAACCCCTCCCACAGCCGGTTGACCTACGCTCTTTTACCTATGTGCAAGTGTATTTTTTCCTTATCTTTATAGTGGTTGCTAAATGCCCGTTTATCTTTGTTCCCTAATCCCACTCATAATTTGCTTGCATTCCAACGAGACTTACGGCGATTGTTACCTCGAGGATTACTGTAATCTCGTAATATCGATACCGTATCAGTATTACCGTACTACTCTTCGCATCTGGTCAGTTCCACACACAGTATTCCTCAATTATGTTTGCATAACGAGCTCTAAGTTTTGATTGTAAGTCATTCCCCCATAATATTGTTTATCATCAGCATAATTCACTAATTTGTAACGAGCTTTAAATGGCGGCTACCGTACCCTAAGGACTACGGTATGCTCGCTGCACCCACAATCCCAGTCTTTGTGCATAATAATCAACGTTTCAAACACATACAATCACTTATCCACTAACATCTCTCGACGTATAATTTACGATTGTTCCCTCTATCATCACTTTTGCCCTTTCTTCACTGAAACTGTGCGGTTTTGTTCGTGTTTTGGCAGTTATAAATGCATTTTCTTTGATGCGATGAATCTCGATTAGATGATTACCCTCATGTACCTTTCCATTCCACCCTTTGACCCTTGAGTATTTTAAATCGCCAAGGATCTCGCCTTCTCAGAGATTTTGATAGTATTAATCGCATTTATGGTTCTCGTCATTCACTTTAGTATTACATCTGCCTTTGAACCTCTTTTTTTTCTTCTTATGCCCTACCCTACCCCGTATACGATAGATCGAGATTTGACATATTGTGTCTGACATACCGTACCCCATACACACTCCCGTTCGTCGCACACTCCAGTTTCATCATTGTTTCGAGCTTAGTAAGCGTCGGCGGAGTGGCTGCACGCGCTGCACCACCCCCGTCCGCACGCAACACCACACCATGCTTCCCTGTCGGTCATATCGCAGATAGAGGAACATAATCCCCCTCACTGGCACTCTTACACTACACCCACTGACTGAGATTAGTCAACGAATTACTTATTACAGAGTTCACCCCAACCCCCTCCTCTTGACCTACCTACAGTATTCCGTTGTCGGTTTGAGATTTATGGTTCCGCATAATAAACACAAATGTTTAATTCTTCAATGTGTACGATACAAGGGATTGATTGGAGTTCATACAAGGGAAACTAAAAAAATCTCATTGTCAGATGAATGATGCCGAGAAAGATGCAGCGTAAATTGGCGTGGTATCTAATGATTGATCGCGTAAAGAGTGAAGAATTAAGCGGTTCAGTTCGCTGTGACGATGAAAACATCGTTCGAATGAAAGAAAATTGCAGAAAAATATCGTTCAAAAAATTGAAAAAATATTCCTAAAAAATCATTCGTTGATAGGAACTAATTTAGGATTACTGTATGAAACCTCAAATGGCGGGGTCATTCAAAATTTTGCTTATAATCGAATTTATCGTTAATTAGATTAATTATATTTGTATTTTTACATTCCTTTCTTGCTTACCCCTCTTCTGGGCATCTCATTTAAATGTTCCCGCCATGCTCTCTCTCTCAGCTCTGTGCAGGTGGGGGCGTGGTGGTGGGGTTGTCTCTTCTCTCTTCCCCTTCCCTCTCACAGATCCCTCTCCTCTGCTCTTCTTGTTCCCTTTCTTTCTATCATCTATCTATCTCTGCCTCTGCCTCCCTCTGTTCTCTCACTTCCTGCACATTATTTCTGCCCATATTTGCATAGACGCGTGCTCAGCAAAACAGCAACCTGTACCTTACTCACATTACTACTTGTCCTCTTTGTGTACGTAGCACCATGGTAACCGTCCAATTTGCAGCCAGTTTTATGCGTCAATGAGACGCTCGGAGGAGGGAATTCTGCTGCGGAAGAAGCAGGAACAGTGGGCCAAGGAGAAGGGTAAGTCCGATCTCCCCTTCCATCCCAGATAGATGGCCTATTCCTGCCCCCGATCCCCCAAAGCACCTGCTCCTTTTCCTCCCTTGATTGACGCGCCGTTTGAACGACGGCAGGGCTTAAGCCCCCTGTTTACCGACTGATCATCCCCACAATTTCACACCCTCTATAGTGGGGGAGATAAGGGGAGGGGGAGGGGTTATCAGCCCCGCAAAGACTCGATCGCGTCACAAATCACACACTCATTCCCCTGACCAAGCGCCCATGCAGACAACACGCTCCTCCGTCGAATTGCGCAACGCCACACCATCTGGTCCGTTTTCCACTGTCCCACCCCGTTTTTCGCCTAACTCTCTCCATTTCCCATGATCTCTCGCTCGCTCTGACCAAATGAGGGTCAGCACCCCCTTTTTGTTTCTGTGTGTATCGGGGCTATCGATCTCCAAGGATCCGGTTCCGTGGGAAAACAATCGGTTCTAGAAAAGGTGACTGGTAGATGTGGGGAAACGGATCGATACGGTGGGATTACGGTAGCCCCAATTAATCGATAATCTTTCAGAAGAGCGGGCCCACGACAGCTGGTTTCCGTTCGGGTCGCCGGGCGGAGGCAATCCGAACAAGCGACATGTTGCGCGCGACTACGAGGCGGTAGTGGTGAGTGCAACGAATGGCAGGGGGTACGGTAGGTGGGGAATATCGATTATTCAACAGTGGATATTCGCCGATTGATGCTAGTCTGAGTGAGCATGGGTTGTGTTTCTAAATTACTCAAACACTGCAAATGATTGCAATAGGAGCTCTCCATCTGCTTATGAGAAATATGTGAAACACAAGTGTAACAAATGTCTGAATTTTGCTTGGGCCCGATGAAACTCCAAGGAATTGAAAAGCAAATATTAAAAAAAAATAATTTGCAGAAATCTCCGACGCCGTACGCTCGACCAGCCGCTGAGAATGTTCCGCCGCCTCAGGTACGTATTATTAATATTAATTATTTAATTAGTTATGTATATTGTGCATTTTTTCGTATCTTTTCGTCTTTCTTGATTCTTGATCTCACGGTTTTTGCGCTGACGGAGTAGTTCTCACTGATCGCTCGTGCGCCTGTTCACTCCCTTGACAAGAATAATAGTCTATCATTTATTCATGCTCTCTCGTCGATCAGAGAAGCGAGAGATCATGGAAAAGTGAGAGAGTCATGCCATTCCTCCCTGCCAAAGCTGCTGTTGTCACTTTTTGTCGCCTCTCTGCCTCACTCCTCCTTCCCTCATTCTCCTCCCTTCCTTCGCCCTCCCAAGGCCGATCCGGGTCGTTGATTCCAATTGGCACAAACTCAAGAGACGGGGAAACTGTCAGTGATAATGTGGTTACGTCATCGGGAGAGGTGGTCACTGTGGGGTTACGGTAGTATCGATTGATGAAGGAATGGCATTTGTAGGCAGTAACTAAGAAATAATAGCGAAATTCTACACTCTGAGTTCGGATTATCGGAACTTCTCTGTTTTCACGGCCCAGTCTACGACCGCTCTGAATGTGGTGGTGGTAGGGAATGAGAATTGTAGGGAGGGAATACTCTGCGAGAAATTTCTGGGCCAGAAAACAGAGAAGTGCCGGATTATCGTCCCAATGTTCTCATCAGAGTCTGAAAAGCGGGCAAAGTGCAGCAAAAGGGCATTGGGGATTCTTATCACTGCATCATCACAAGCCGTAAACTGCGCATCCTCCTCCTTCGTATGTCGTCGTCTTTTTTTGCATAAGCGCTCACAGTTTTTTTTCCCGAGGCTGAATCATCCACCACTCTGTTCTCCTCCCTTTCTCTCCATCTCCTCTCCTTCCTGTCTTTCTTCCTCCCTTTTCTTCATACTCTCCTTTTGTGGACGATATTGAATCATCCATAAGGCAGATAGGAGAAGCGCCCAGTGATATTTGCTTTAGTTTGTGCCCTCAGGGCAGGTGGTTTTTCCTAGACCTTTTGGAGATCAAAGATCAGCAATACGGCAAGGACTCTTTGCATACGCTCATTGTCAGGCGATGGGAATGGGATCGCTTCTCCCTTTGACTCCCTCCATCCAATCTGGGAATGAGGAGGGCCACACCCCGAGAGGGAAAGAGGGAGAGATTCACATGCGATTCCTACCTTCCCCCTCTTTCCCTCAGGATATCTTGCGCGATTAGAGGGGCAAGAGGGACACAAATCCGCCGGGAGCGCGGATCAGAAGAGATATCAGTGGAGAGGGAAACCCCTCGGCAAGATAGAGATATCTGAAGGGTTAATCATGCTGAATGGAAGCTGTTTGCGTGGGGAAAGAGCTAAAGCTCAGAAGCAATGTTCTTCCACTCTCTCCACTTTACGTGCTCTCTAGGAGGCTCTGGTCGGTGATATAGCATGGGGATTGAAGAGGGCTAAGAGGGACACATGTCCGAGACTCGATCTCGCAGTAAGAGGAGCAGCAGCGGCTTTTTGCGGGTTGTAAAGTGGACATTCGAATGGATGTGTGTATGTGAAGGCATCTGGGGGTGTGCTACTTCAACCATGTTTTTATGAAGAGAAAGTGAAGAGAATTGGACACATGGACAGGGAACTGACCATCAAATGTGTCTGTAATTGCATCCTTGAATGCAGAGATTTAAGTCCCAGCAAATCCCTCCTGGGAGAGAACAATGTGGAGTGGGATCCCGCCCTGACTGACTCCTCTTTACTATCGATATCGTGTCCCCTCGCCTGCCCTGCCCTTCAATCCAAATCGGATGACACTGCTGATTTATGTGCACAGACGAGTCGACTGTAGTACCTCCCTAACCTCTCCCCCTGCCCCTATCTCCCTCCGCATGCAGATGATATTATTATGACATGCACCCGCGGGGATTATATGAGGGGATTGCTGGAAGAGGAAGACAGAGTAACAAGTGAAGGTTGTTGCGAGGGTATGGTAGAACTACTGTTCAAATGGTTTCATACCCTTGATTCATGGTGAAAACCCTGGGTCTCGTTTCGAATGTGTGGAGAACAGGTGATCACTGGCTTCATGAGGTGGTGATCTAACCAGGGACTGACGGAGTCGTGATTTGAGCGAAGGAAGGGCAGTTAAATATTTTTAAACAAGATTAACATGTAATTGTACCAACGACATAAGTCGGAATACAACTTGTTGCTTTTGGTTTCATCCGATTGATATCTAGCCTTGGACTGGATAAGTTGCAATAATCTTGAAGAATAGTCGGAGACAAAAACGGAGCAGCGATTCCCTTTTTGCGGCCCCTTTCATAACCGAAGAACGGCGGATGAATGCAATGAAGAGATGCGATCGCGCTTGATTGGGTCAGCCATAGAGTGCGCTCAGATGTTCTTACGGATAGGTAGCGAAATTGGAATTGGAATGATGGATGGTAGTGATATCGTCAGCCTATGAATATCGATCAGGTCGCCTATGCTGGAACTTATCGCATTGGGTTCTTCGCACCTCAATTCGCTTGCTATCTCGCCTCACACACCGATGATAGAGTATGTGAAATGAGGAGACCATCGCTGGTGATGCCATCTCTAGCCCTTCATTTCGTTCGGATAGGCATGCAAACTGGAATAATGGATCTGATATCTACCACCTAAATATTTTATGTCAGGAATAGGGAGGGCATTTATGTTTCACATATTGGTCATAAGTCGATTGAGCTTTCCTGTTGCAATGCTTGATGGTCGGGTGGACTCTAATCACAACCTAAACTCACTGATGATCGGGATTCAATTACTACTAGCACCCATCAGTAATTGAATGCCAAGCTGGATTCTTAGGCTGTATTTGCACTGAAAATAATCGCCTTGGGTATTTTGCACCAGTGGTGCCTGGTATCATTGTCTCTCCCTCTCTCTCGAGCCTTGTCTGCACAGTTTGCACGAGGGATTAGCTCCCCTATCGTTTTCCCTCAATCCGCCTCACCTCCGAGGAATGGTCTAACTCTCTCACTTTCCCATGATCTCTAGCTGCTCTGACCGACGAGAGAGCAGGGAGAAATCAGAGAGCCGGGCGATAGTTCCCTCCGAGGCGCTTGCTTTGCTCACTTTTTGCCCGACTTCTCGACTTCCGTTTGACCATGAGGGATCAGAGAGCTCTGAGGAGTTGCCGGGATGAAGAACCCGTCTCTTCTTTCTTCGCGTTCTCTAGTCAGCCTGAGCAGTGAGAGAGTAGGAGGATTGTTCACCCTGACAGATTTATCCAGGAACTGGACTGGAGGGAGGGGAACAATTAGAAGGATTTAATGCTAGTTGGGAGTACCGTTGCCAAATTCTGCAGTATCAAAGTTTTCAACAAGTCGCACATAGTAGTAGCAACTGCGCAACGTAAATTTACCGGTAACTGCGTTAGATTATTTCTTGCAGAGTTCGGCTCGTATAATAATTAGTTTGAGCACTCAGGAATAGTACGATTTCCCTCTTCCTCTCACTCCTCCTCCTCCCTCCTTTGACTCGTTGATTGGATGTGTTAGATGTACTACTGAGATAAGGGAGGTCGAGTACAGTGAGAAAGTGTTCTCGAACCCTCTCGGTTATCTCCGCTCTCTAGGGGTTAGAAAGGGGCGAGAGAGTGTGGGAAATGGAGAGAGCGAGATGGTCACTCAGTGGGAGAATATGGGGTGAAGTGAGATCGGAGGTTATTAGGTAGTGCTGTGAGGGAAGTGAGCGGGAGAGATGCAGCAGGATGAGGTCAGTAACGTGTTTATTCGGACGATTAGTTTGGGTTGGTGAATTGTGGTTTCTAGGATGGGATATGAGTAGAATGAACAGGAGATTCCAATTCGGATTCATCTCCCAATTCTTCACACAAAAAACTGTATGCGTGTATGAATTCAGTATGAGCTGAGACCTAGGTATTATGCTGCTGGGTATTATGCTTGGAGGTTCTTGACCATGTAGAATGCGAACTGCGCAACCAGTCGTATTCGGGTGCCAACGGTTGCTCATGAACATGCGGCTAGGAGGTGCGACGATTTATGGACGGATTGGTTTCAAAATATTTACAAATTCAGTGACATGAATCAAGTCGAACGAAACCTGGTTTGTCTGGGTTGCACAGATCATTCATGAAGTGTTTTTTTGTTTACTTTCTTCCAAATGTGTCTCATACCATCAAATAATTTGAAAGGAATGATCGGGGTTGCCCTATTCAAATGTCAGAAAAGCGCAACTCATAATCAGTTCTTGTTGGAATGATGGAATCATCAAATTGGATGACTAGGGTCGAATGAGGGAGAAAAGAGAGCAAGAACCAATTGAACGATCGCTTGAACGGGGTGGAGAAATGCTCCTCTCACTCTCCTCATTTCGCACAGTCTCTCGCCTTCTCTGACGGGTGATAGAGCACGAGAAACGAGGAGACAATGACCGATACTTGTCTCTCGAGAACAGGAGCAGCATGCATTTATTCATTCACAATTCGAACGCGATAGCCGACCCTCGAGAAGCGAGTGGCCATTTGCATGCTAATGTTATGGGAACGGTAGAGATCGGGGGAGCATGGGGTGAGGAGGAGACCGGTGAGCAAAAAGTGAAGAGGTGATGCCATGAAGTTGTGAAGTTGTGTTTCGCAAGTGGTAGAAGAGCCTGAAAAATGCTTTGGTGTTGATAGTAGGGGTTAGGGTTTTTCCAACAAAAAAAAACATTCCTAAGATGGTTGCGAAATTGATGTTCCATCGCCGGGATAACTTGTGCGGATCACGAATTATTCTGATAGGATCGAGCCGGAGTCTTTCATAATAATCATTGGGCCATATAATGATCCAATTATTCCTTTGTTCCTTTATATATAACATATATGCCATATATATACATAACATATTTACATATATGCCGAATATCAGAAGGCGCGCCGAGGGCTATTAGCTTGCTATAGATGTGCACGATAGCGACGGGGTAGAATGGAGACAAGTGAGAGAGAGAGAGGACAAGTTATTCTATGGTGTGTGTTTGAGAACGAGGGATTTTGGTTCCGTGGGAGATGTGTGGATTGGTGTTACATAGACGGAGAAGTGAATTGATGTTGATGGGTGGGTTGATTCTAGTGAAAAATTCTAAAAGTATTTCCATAGGAAGCTGCTGATTTCTCGTTCCAAGTCATGGATACAATGTGAGGATCGTTAATCATTCTAATAGGATGAAGATCCCAGTGGTTCATAATATTCATTTGGAAACATAACGACTCAATTATTCCTTCCTTTGTTCCTTTTCATGCCGAATATCAGAAGGAGTGCCGACGGCTATTAGCTTAACGATGCTCCCATCTGATCCCTCTACTCTCTTCATTTCCCACGCTCTCTCCCCCACAAGACAGCTCTGGTTTCTCCCATCCACTGGAAAGCCAGTAAAAGTGGGCGGAGTTTGGGTTATCCACTGGAAACCCATTACCACATCCACTGGATATCCACTCGCATTCCATCCACTGGAAAACCAGTACTCCATCCACTGGTAAACCATTAGAGCGTCCCGTGCTTACCCGTCGTCGCTAGCACACACCTTGCCTATAAGGTCTATTTTTGAAGCCCGCATCGGGCGGCCTCGGATTCGAGTGTTGCCCTACCTACGATCCAAAGTGGTCGTATTTTGGATGTGACTAACCACTAGTGGTCTCACCACGTGTGTTTTGGTTACTGTATGGCGACAGCTCATACACTTATCGATTAGTTATGCCCATCTACCGTACTCCGCCATCCACTGGAAAACCAAAACCCCATCCACTGGAAATCCATTACCTCATCCACTGGAAATCCATTACCTCATCCACTGGATAACCATTACCCCTATCCACTGGATAACCATTACCTCAGCCACTGGTTTGGATGCACCCTAGCCAGTGGCTCAGGTAATGGTTATCCAGTGGTTGGGAGAAACCAGAGAGGACGAGAGATTGCAGAGAATTGAGAGGATCAGACAATATCTCGTTATCTGTTGGCTCTATTGTTTACCTCGTGTAGTGGAGGAAAAGCGGGGTTAACTGCCTGCGAGATAAGCATGTATGGGTGTCTCTCGGTGAGCGCCATTTCGAAAAAGTCGTCTGGCAGACAGGGCGAGAGAGCACGGTGAAGCGAGAGAGCCAGACGATGTCTTACTCACACAGTGTCACTGATATCGGCACTTCCTTTTGAAGGAGGAAGCGGCGTTGTTTTACGAGAGGAGAGGTGTGAAAGTGAGAAGTGAGAATCATATGGGAGGATTGATAGAATGACCCGGAAAACGGGGGTTTCATGGTGGATATGAGTTCTTAGAATAATGAGTGCGATGATTCTTCGTCGGTTCCGTCTATTAGAAACTCACAAATTCTTCCCTACTGGCCGATGAAAATATTGTGGAGCGTTGAGTGAATGGCCCGGGAAACGGGGGTTTCGTGCTGGGTATAAGTTTCTGAAGAATTATGCGCGACGATCCTTCTCCCGGAGAGTGGCGCATTTATAAACTACTAAACATTCCTGCATGCATTCACTTTCTATGCAGCCCATTCTATGCGTGCAATAGAAATATACTTTGGCGATGCCAATGCGCGATCAGAAAAAAAGTGAAGAAAAAAGCAAATCATTCATCGATCAATGTCCTTGCAGGACCCCTCAAGCTCGGGCAGGCAGCAACCGCACCACCCGGATACGGTAGCGCTGCGGGATACGGTAGCGACGTCGAGGGCGTCTGGAGGAACGACGACGACGACGGCAGAGGAGAATGGCAATGCGGTGAGTGAGGAGGATGATTTGAAACCCGGGAGTAGTGGGTTTCACAACCATGCTGAATAGAGATGGAGATAAGCGTGATAATGAACACGGGCAGAAGAGTAGAAAAAAAACTAATTATTCTGAATTAGTAATGAGTATCAGCAGTAGTGGCGTGTCACATTGGAAATATATATTGTTTTGCTCCCAAGTAGGTGTAGGTTTCATGTTTTGTATATTGCTCTGCGAAGGAAGGGAATTCCTATTCCTTGTACGCTAGCTTTGCAATAAATTTGTTATGTAGTGCCTGCCTTGTCCCATAACACAGAGGGTATCAAGGTATAGCAAGGTTTATCTACATGGCAGGTAAGAGAGAGGAGTCACCACACCCTAGGTCGGATCAGGGGGTAGACTGGCAATAGTCATCACTCGAGGGTCGGGAGCATGCTAATGCGTATGCTAATACATAAGGGACGGGAGCATGCTAATGCGATGAGGGGCGGACAAGGGACGGCTAGACAGTCCGTGCGACATGCTAATGAGTAGGACTCTATTGTGTAGAGAGTACAGACTACACTCGATACAACATCTCCCCTCCAAGACTCGAACTTGGGGAGAGTCTGAACTCAAAGCAAACAATAAACATAGGCCACGATCGAAGAACTTTGGTCTGGGATCACTCGTAGTGATATTTCCAGTAGATTTTTCGAACTCGTTCTTCATTGCACTCGTACACGATATTCTTCTCGATGCGCCGTTGTCCCATTCTCCTTGTCACGATGTAGACACTCGAAC
>LS487527.1:77532-101190 GCA_900490705.1 Pristionchus arcanus
ATCACGTCTCCCACCCTTGTCACTGAGCTAGTGCAATCACAACAAAGGAGGGAGCAAGGAATGATCTGACTCTCTCACTTTCCCATGCTCTCTCGCTTCTCTGACCTACGAGGGCACATTAGGAGATAGTAAGGAGGGAGAATGAGGCGCATTCCGAATGGGATCTGTCTGTCTCTGCCTCTCTCGATGGCGCACACTATCTCGCTCGCTCTAGCTTCCCAGACAGCGTACAAGGTGCTATAGATTCCATTGTCTACTCCTTCCCCCGTATGTGCAGGGGGCTATCCCGTCTATTTGCATGTAGTATTTCTGCGAGGTATGTGAGACGAGGGGAGAGGTGATCAGTGGCGCGCACAATTGGAAGAAGGACAATCGCTTTTGAGCCCTCGGTCTGCATTTCGCGCGTGTTGTGGGCTCATGGTGATGTCGTGTTTCGCAATGTGGTGATAGGCTTGAACGGGGAGTGAGTGGTGATTGGTGGACGTTTCAATATTCTAAAATATTATAATTCGATGTTCGACGCTGATATACTTTAGATGGAAATTGTGCGTGGCTGTGATATGGAAACGTCAGGGAATCAGAAACTCCATGTCTTAGTCATCGCCTGGTGAATAATGACCCTCGAAATAGCCTTTTCTAGAAAGCGAGGGAGCGCACTTTACAGGAGCTTATCAGAAGCAATAGAGGGCGAGAGAAACCAGTAGCTCACGCGGTATTTGAGCTCGTCAATTTACCATCGATTGTGGTGGAAATCAGTTTCAAGTGATTGGTTAACGGATTCGCAAGACCTTAAATTTGATCGTACGGTTATGAAGCGTTGAAACCATATAATTCAGCTGGGCGCACCCCATTGTCAGATATGGATTGAATCTTCACCAATTAGTCATAGTCATTCCTATAATAATCTCTACGAAGTAGCCTTTCCTAGGAAGCGAGTGCACTTTACAGGAGCTTATCAGGAGCGATAGAGAGAGAGAGAGAGAGAGAGAGAGAGAGAGAGAGAGCGCTCGAGAGATACCAGTAGGACACGCGCTTTTGAGCAGGTCATTTTTCATCGATTACTCAGGTGGTACCCAGTTATAGTGATTGGTTAGCGCCTTCAAGGTATGTAGGTAATTGATGTGCCAGTAGCATAGATAACATAAAATCTTGTTTTCCGTCTCATGGAATCAGAAACTGCGCCTCTTAGTCATCTCTCGGAGTGAATAATGATCTCTTCCAAATGGCATTTTCCAGAAAAAGCGAGCGCACTTTATGGGCGAAGGAAGTATAGAACATTCCTTTGATTCCTTTGATTCTAGATAGATAACAAGCTTGCTCCATTCGTTTCGCTCTATCGATTCCTGCCTGGCTGATTTGTGTTCTTTTTCTTGCAAATATCCCCCTTGTAGTTTCGTGTTTCTAGAGGATTCAATATTGATTCAACGCGGAATTAGCGTTGATAAGATGTGCACTTTTTCTTATATAAACCACTTTGTAGTTTCGTGTTACTAGAAGTACTGATATTGCTTCAATACAGATTGAATATCATTGACCTCCTTAAAATATATATTATCCAACGATCAATCAATATCCCGTCCTCCTTACAGTACCCCGTCGATGCCGTCGCGGGACTCGCCCCTGTCGCGCACCTTCCATGCGGGAGACAGGCAGAGGCTGTCGATGAAGGAGAACGCGCGCAGCTCCGGATACGGTAAGTGGTATTGATTGATTGATTGGGTAGAGAGTACGGTAGCTTCTGAGAGGGTGAGAGATGCATAGGATTGATTTTGAAGATAAATTAATAGAAAAATGGTGGATTGCAGTTTCGCCTTTGTCTCTAATATGGTAGGATCGGGGCATTTCTGATTCTGTTCAACTGAGTTAGTGTAAAAACCCTTGTCTACTGGATTGATCTACTGGATTCCGGGTACGGTAGATATTGATTATCGACTGACTTTGGGAGTACGGTAACCCCTCGATTACGGTATGTTCCTTGTCAGGAATCGGCGGGGATTGGCTGTACTCGTACTCGCCGTCGGCCAGTCGCAGTGCGACGCCCGATCGAATGGGATGGAGCAGCAGTGGGAGGACGGATGGTGAGGATTACGGTAGGGTTGAGCAGTACGGTAGCACCACGGAGGGGTACGGTAGAGCATCAAAATCAGTTCATATGGAGCTTGTTTAAAGGTGTTGTGCAGGTGTTCTGGATACTATTGCAGTTCTAGGGCCAAAGCGACACATACTTGATTCTTGAAACACGGAGTGTGCAGGGAAATATTTTCAGCAACAAAAATTTATATCGTGATTTTTTCTTGCGAGATGGAGGTGTCTTATCGTCCAAATGGCGTGGTGTGCTTACGGTATGTCAATTCCAATCGATTGCAGCAACGCCGGACGCGCAGCAGCCGCGTCGCGGTCGCGAAGAGGAGCGACGTCGGACGGCCTATAGGGAGGAGAGCTTCGAGGACGGAGGAAGCTCACCAGCTTCCAATGGTAAGAACACTAGCAATGAATGATTTATGTATTTTTTTTAATGGATTGCTCAGACGCACCACATGTGCGAATGGGGGCACGGTTGTCATACATGCCTGAAACGCTATAGTGGCCTGTTGGTCGAGTCACATCGTCGTGAGATATTTGATGAATTGAATTGGTTAGATTAGGTCGGATATTGAATTCAATGATGCGAGCATTTTTTCTTCTATCATGAGCATCTGAAACGTAAACAAATCTGGGAACTCTCCGAGCACGTGTGGGCATGGAGGAATGAATTTGTTGATTGGGTATGAAATAGCCAACGGAAAGACATCGTTATCGAATTTGACTTTTTCAATATCACGAATATCTGAAGCGGCAATAAATGAGCTCATTTATTTCATCTTCGCAAGGAAATACTGTAAGATGTCATAGAAGTAGATCGCATTGTGCTTATTATTTTTTGGGCACTTTTTTACATCCGTGCCGGGCCCCGCCCCCTCACTCTCTCGCCGCCCCTCCCCCTGCCTCTCGCCCCTCCCCCCTACTTCCCTCCCCTCCCTCCTCCTCTCTTGCGTCATCCAAAGGATAGGGAGAGCGTTCCCCTCCTCAGCCGCGCTCTCTCGCCTCTCCCCGCTGTCTCTAACCCGTCTCGTCTAGCGTGCGCTCTCCCTACAAGGTCCCTATCTCACGCTCTCAAAAGACCGCCTTGCTGCGTGTCTGTAGAGGGAAACCTCTGCTCGAGAGGGGAACCTCCGAGCACATTTTTGGAAGGGCTTTCCCCACCTCCCTCTCCTGGAGGTGGGGGATGCCCGCCCCTCCCACCCTCTTTTGAGGGGGTGGAGTCAAGGGGGCGGGGCCCGGCACGGATGTAAAAAAGTCCCATTTTTTGTAGCGGTGTTGGATATAGTAGCGCGTTGTTAATGAGGCTAGCAGAGATAATATTTGTGTTGTCAGCATCATCAATTAATCACACATCTTATCTCCATTGCTGTTCTCTAGGACCGATGAAACAAAGAATATCCCTGTCGAATATTTCACTTTTTTCGTAAAATATTTCCATTGCAGAGACATTCATCACCTCCCCTACAGTCACTGCGACGTCCCGAGTGGAAGACCCGCTGATACGGTACTCGGTGCCGAGGGAGGAGTACGGTAGCCCCGCACACGAGTACGGTAGGGATCGATCGTCGGTGCCGAGGTGAGAACTACGGCAGATATTTAAACCACGCTCCATTTAGTCCTATATGAGCACCTAAACACGGGCGATATAGCCTCAAGCATAGGTCGCTGAGTATCTCAGGACATACATAATCTTGTTGTTAGGATAGACTAAATGTAAAACTGGTTATCGGTGTTTGGTTTAGGAGATCGGAGAAGCCTACACACTTAGTTTAATTAAGGGAGGAGTACGGTAGCCGCCCAACCGACTACGGTAGAGGGCGATCGTCGTCCCTGAGACCCGCGTCGAGAACGGAGGAACTGGACGAGTACGGTAGAAGATCGAATGTGAGTATACGGTAGTCTATCGATCTAATCGATTCCTGATATCATGTAATCACTGTTATCGAGGATGTGATTGATTGTTTCTGTGAGAAGTCGATGGGGATCTCATTAGTAAAGCATGCTTGTCTAAGAACATAATTGGACCTTGAAACAGAAAACTTGTTCGTTTTTCCCCGTCAGAATTTCAATTAATACGTTCAATGAATGATTTCGCGCTGGTACCTTTCAAAATGAATTTTGTGCCTATGTTCGACAGAATAATTCTTTAGTGGTCTATTTTAGTAGTTACTTGCCCATTTTTTTCCATTTTGCCCATTATTATAATTTTAATAATTATTCTTCAGATCCCAGTGCCTCTGCCGCGCACCCGCTTCCCGGCACCCATCTCTCCGGCCACCTCGGTTACGGTAAGTGGCGGGTACGGTAGTGTAGATCAGAGTACGGTAGAACAAGGAGATTATCGATCGATCGGATGAGTCAACGCCGCGCGCGTGTCCCAGACTGATTGATGACAGTGACGTCGTCTGGAGTGGGACAGGGGATGGGGGATGGGGGATGGAGTGAGGGGGTAATAAAGGTGTCGGGTCGGAACGATAAAAGGAAGTAGGGGTGTTGCGAAGGTGAAGAAGAGGGGGCTAATTGTGCCCAAGTTGACGTCGTCTCATCGTTCTCTGTCTCTATGTTTTGTCCGTACAAAGCAGTATTGTTGCCAGCAAGCCTTCATCCGGCAGTGAATCATGCGCCCTTTCTATTGAATATTGGCTTCGGGAGATGAGTGCGCTAGTTGGTATTAGAATGCCACAGCATATCGATCGCGTATAGAAGATAGTGTTCCAGTATGATTTCGCATGTTTCGTTAGACAGTTTGACGCGGAAGTATGCAAGACTAGCGGAACATAGTCGCTAATTGAGCTGCGCAACACCCTTTCCATTGAATATTAGCTTCGGCCGAAGTGCTCGCTAGCTGCTATTAGTATGGTGCCCTATATCAATTCCTGACTTCGACGGTAGATGAAATATCAAAATTTAGTGGGGTCAAAGTGCGAGATGCTGCTTGCGCAGCTCTCAACGCTGACGGTATCTGTGACATTTGGCGTCGCGATTCGAGTTGGTAGAAAAGCTCGCTTAATTTGATTGTCTCCAGTGTTTGTTCGCTCGCTTACAGAAGAGCAGTGTTCGAAATTCCGGTTGCTCCCTGACTCATTCTTGATTAGCTCACAAGGATTTGATTGACTTACCGTGGCCGTTTATCGACTAGTTTTTCTTCTAATATATTTCTGATTAGATCGTTGCCTCTTTTGTCGATATTTTTTGTGTACCTTTTGCGCTGTGTGCTTCAGATTTCAAAAGGTCTAGCCTACAACCTACAACCCCTTGAAGATAATACCTTGCACAGTCATCTATGCATGCACCCTTTTTCTCTCTCTTTGATATTCCATAATAGGCCTAAGGAAGCTACTCCAAATCGCCATCTGTTTTTAAGGTTCTAGCCTACAAGCTACATCCCCTTGAGATGATTCCCTGCACACTCATCTGTTTGCCTGCCGCTTGACCACTCCTTCCTTGCTAATTTGTGAAGCGTGCGTCAGTGGTCGTAAATGGAGGAATGCGAGAATGTGCAAGGTGGAAGCCATGTAGATGGAATGATGAGGAAGGAAGTGATAGAGGAGGCGATGATAATGTGATCATGGGAGGAGATACTCGTCACTCGGACGATACGTCGAGTAGTGTTTGTACGTAGCAAATAGGGATATCACTGATTGTAGGCATTAGTCACTTCACGATATCGCTATTGTGACCCCCTTGTAGCATATCATTTATCGACATTCCGTGATCTATTTGCTTTTCAACGAACTGTGAATTCGAAACCCGCCGGGTCATATGAGGTGGTCGTATAGAAAGTGCGAAGGGGCTGATAGGGCGATACTCCTGACGAGTGTTTGACCGCCGCAAATATGAGTGACGAGTAGTGCAATACTATCACCCGATGTGTTCACTGGGTTCTCTGATCGGCGAGCTCTGTGGATAGGCTCATGCTACTCCTCGATCCCTGCCTCTCTTTGGCTATGGGATAGAAAGTGCGAAGTGCGAAGCGCAGACTGTTTGGCCACCACTTTTCGCTCTTTGAAGATTAAAAAGGGAACGTGAGCTGAATCATGGTCGGGCTGGATCAAAGGGAGTAAGGGTAGAGAGGAGTGGAGAGGGAGCCCTGTCGGCCAGCCAGACCAACTGAGTGACAGCGAATCTCCCCTCTTTCTTCCATCCCTCGAGCTATGATCATCCACTCATTTGACGCGCTCCCTCGCAGTGTCTGACGGGCCAATGGGCCCAATAGTTTGTTTAGCCAACTGCCCAGCCAGGCGTCAAGTGGTAGTGTGTGAAAGGGAAGGAGGGTCGAGTGACCTACCCTGGTGATTCTACCGGTGGATCTGTGATTCATCGTGATTGTAAGTGCGTGGAGTCGTGCCGTTTTCAGTTACGTTCACGAGTTCAGTATCACTACTTAATCATTTCCTGTGAGTTCGCTTGGAAGCACGGAAGCTTGTTCTTTTGGCGCGTTTCGTCTTTGCACAATGCAAACGCGCGCTTTTTGCAGCGATGCGATCGAACAGCTCTTCCACGTCCGCACGATTCCTGATCCATTATCAAGATACTAGAGCGGGAGGGGGAGGGAGAGGAGAGAGAAGAGGCAGTGATTAAAGATAATGACAGCAGGCCGAGCGGGCTAGCAGGAACCCATTTCATCACGTTTTGCTTCTTGCTAAGCTTTGCCGGAGAAGACCTAGTCAAATTGCGACTGATTTGAGTAGACTGTTCTGTCCATCTCATTTTCGTCTCTTCACTGATTAGAAAGTGGTCGGCGCTACTGATTTTGATCGTGTTTTCGAGTGCGTTTGTATTTGTACACCGTCTTTGCCCAATTTGTGTACCCGCGCACGCTCATTTCACACGATCCTTTGTCCTCGCTATCATTCAGTAGCGACTGATAGTGCTGATCTGGGAATAAGCCGAGCAAGAGATAGAGGGAACAAGTCATGGGCACGGATCAGGGTTTACCCCCGGTTTAGCAACGCCTTTGTTTTGGGGATCAAAGATCTACACCCTCTCAATCACTTGCTTTCTAGCTGGTTAGAGAGCGCGCGATTTCAAGAGGTTGCTGTTGTTTAGATGAGCTGATTGATCACTGGGGAATCTTTCTTCTTCTTCTCCACTCCTCCCTTGCTTCCCTGTGTTCCCTGACTATCCGACCTTGCTCTTCCTTCCTCACTCTTTTCTTCCTGCCACAAACACTTCTTACTTTGCCGCGCACAGTAAAAGAGTGAAGCAGAGCGTGAACCGTATAGTGGACGCGGTCCGCTTTTTTATTACCCCTCCTCCTCAATTTCACCAATCGCCTTTTTCTCCCGTTCCTGCTGCTCCTATCACCTTTTATCTTTCCTCCTCCTTCTTCTTATTCCGCTGATCATGTGAAGCCTACTAGGGTTGGTCCTAAAGGTAATGACTTGATTCCGGGCATCATTGAGGAATCAAAAGCCGACGCCCAATCAGCGCCCCCCCCCCCCCTAATCAGATGGGTGTGATGATTATTGCGCCTCATGTTTCTCGCAAGTGTGATGATATCAACCGGCCGCGCCCCGAATCGGGTCAACCCCTGATATCCCTCCCGCTGGCTTTCGTCATCGCTTCTCTCCTCGAATATCTCTTATCAGTAGCTGCGCCTCTCCTTCTCTCCTCACTCTTGTTCTGTGATTATCTCGCGCTGTTTGCAGGGGGCGATTACGTGCTGTAAGTGAGCTGATTTGTGTGAGAGCCAATAGCTTATCTTTTAGCGCCCTGTTGTTGTGTTCTCCTCGCAAAGAAGCAATCCTTTGAACTTCTCCATGCTTGCTGGCCCGCTCCGATAGTTGATCGAGAATGAGATCATAGTAATGATATCGTTATTCCTCTTTCTCCCGTTGAAGAACTTCTAGACTGCTCGAGCTTGCTAGTTTGCATCCATTCTCGATTGATAATCTAAAGAGATCATAGCGATATTGTCTTCCATTTCCCCATTGAACGCTTATCGCAAAGGGACTCAAGGCGAGAAAATAGCCCTCTCCGATTCGAGAAGATGCGGGTGATTTATGAACGGTCTGCAAGCGGCGCTCGATTGAGGTCGAAGGAGATAAGCGATCTTCCCTCTCCCCCATTCCACTAGCGCCACTGCCTAAACTGTTTACAGAGACAGTAGCGGAGGAGAGTTGGTCGATTTCACTCCTCCCCTCTGATTTCTTGCTCGTCCTCTTTCTTCCTATCGATAGCGACGTCGTCGAGTTGTTTTTACCGCCCAGCCCTATTTATCGGAGTATTTTCCCTCCTCGTTCCTTGCCTGAGCAAAGAATACACATAAGTTCCCTGTTGATAGCATCGTTGAATTGTTTATGGGCTAGCCCTTTTTATCAGAGTATTTTCCTTCGTATAATTCATGTACACAACGTATTCAATTGATAGCATCGTCGAGTTAGCACAGATGCATCTGTTGTGTTGTTACATTCATTCACTTCTACTTATTTCCGCGCTGTCCAGCTAATTTTTCGCTCCCAGGGAGAGGAATGAACAGGGGCGAGGGACGCAGGCGATTGGTGTAATATTAGTAGCGTCGTCGACCAGCAGTGATCGGGAGCGCCTCTCGATCTGTTGTGGACTCTTGCCAGTCGGCCAGCAAGAAATAGTTCATAATATCGAGAGAGAGCAATAGGGAAAAGACCGACTCGATATTAGTAACGCGGACGTCCACTCTTTGGCCAGATGTGTGCAGAGCGTATGTGGACGCTCCTCGCCGTTAGAGCATTCTCCATGATTTTATGCCCATTTCCACTCTTCTTCCTCTTTCTTCCCCTCCTTTTCCGGATTGTGAAAGGAGGAGGGAGGAGTTTTGAATGATATATTCTGTTTGCCGTTCGCATGCTGACTCAGATCAGCACTGTGTGGTGTGTGGACGCTATTCGAGAGGAGTTCTTTCTTTGCCCAGCTTTTTTCCCTTTCTGGCTATTTCTTGGACGACGCTTTATTCCTCTAGACTGCTAAAAAACCTCGATATTTTCTCTTGGTCCCACTTTTTTCCTCCCCGATCACTATTTCCCAATAGCGACCAATTCCGCGAAAATTAATCGCCCCATCACTGATTGACGTGGCTCTCTCGTAGCGGGGTCGTCGTTGACACAGGATCGATAGGTAGACAGGGAGAAGGGAAGGGGTTAGAGGGGCCCAATCAGTGCGCCGCTGCTTTTGACAACGACGTCTTATCACCATTCACCTCTACCCTCTGTCATCACCATCACTTTTACTTCGACCGTCTCCCTCTATCCTACTCCACACTGATAAATGATAAATGACCGTAGTGATTGGCGAGCTTTGACCCGAGGAATAGTCGTACGCGAAAGGAGGAACGAATCGATAGATATGCGCATTTGCATACGTGTGAAAAGGGCTGACGCTGACATTAAGTGCGCTCTTATCGGTGCGAAATCTATGTTCGTTCTATTTGCGCTGGGGTCATTGCATCCTGTCGTTTTCTGCGCATAGAGAGGTGAGAAATCAAATGAATTGGAGAGGCTGTGCTCGTATTTCAAACTCTAATCGTTTGCCCCTCAGTGCGCTGTGGCAGGCACTAGCCCCATCCACCCTCTCCCACACAAAGGCTCGTTCCAACTGATGGGTCGACAAGGGGTCAAATGAGCGTGCTAATCGAAGTATGTCTCTGTGGGGGAACACTCGTCCAACTCTCTCGTTTGTCATTGTTCTCTCGTCGGTCAGAGAAGAGAGAGATCAGGGGAGGGTGAGAGACTATGATTGTGAGGGAGCAAAGAGCCGTGGAAAGACGACTAGGAGCCATCTGTCCTTTGCCCTCTCTCTCCCTTCTTTGAGTAATGATCACCGTCTCTTACGTTTGCCTGATCTCTAGCAGGTTAGAGAAGGCGAGAGAGTAGGCGATTTTGAGAGAGCATCTCTTTCTTTCACCACTCTGCTGCTCTTCTTTCCTTCTCATTTCGTTTTTGCTCTGCTGCTCCCTCTCCTTTGACACCTTTTCCACATTTCGCAACACGCGTAAGAAGTGCACAGCGTATCTAGTTGAAAGCACATCTGAGATGATCTGCCGGGGTCATACTGTTCTGATCAGTGTAGCATCTTCGCACGGGACCCTCAAAATGTAGTTGTGTGTATCCGTAATACCTAGTGGAGAGAGGTGTTCATCAATGATTCTGATCACCCTCAATCCCCTCTATGCTGATCTCTTCCTTGTGATCTGTGACTTGTAGCCGCTGTCTAGTTCTTTGCGTGTGCCCTCCGAACCTTGGCCTTAGCTTATCAGAAGGGAGGGAAGGTAGGGGGGGAAGGGGATTTGTGCGTATGTGCCTATTCGTGATTGGTTTGGCCGAAGCGTTGCGATTCCCCGATCGATTGATAACTTCCTTGTTGTTTTCGCAACAGAATGATGATTTTTTAACGATGCTTTGATGTTGATCTTTGATCTTTAAATTGTGGTTTTCAGAACCCCCTGTTCTCGCCGATATCGACCCGAGCGCGCAAGATGCGCATATCCAGCAACAAGGACACGCCCACTTACAGGTACGATAATAGACAGGGTTACGGTAGGTTTATTGATTTGAGTCGGGGCCGTTTGATACTTTGAAATGTATGCTGCGAACTAGGTGAAGGTAGGCCGCATAGCTTTTTGATGAGAGCAGTTCGTTCGAGAAGTTTGATTATGGAATTTTTCTCGTCTTCCAAATCATATTGTTCAATAACCGGATAAATATAAAGTCATCTCAAACCGACTCAGCTGATTAGCAAGGAAATTTTGCTGAGCTTGTCAGGGTGATAGTGATCACAGTTGTGCATCGTGGAGTAGTGTGCAGTGATGACATTGTTTTGACTCGTATTTTGTTTATTTGATTATATCGCGTGTTTGCTAAATACTCTATTTTACTCATGTTCTCATGCAATAGCTCCTAATTGACAGATACGATTAATACGCGGAACGGCATATTATTTATCGATATTAATAATTATATAAATTTTTTGTCCGACGCGAGAACAGCTGCTCATTTGTTCATAGTAGGACAGCGCGCACTGATGGCATTTTTTGGTCGAATTATTATTATTATTAACTTTGTATATGATTAATATCCCTTTCCAGACGCGAGAACAGCATGGAGTCGTCGGTGACGAGCAATGACAGCGGCGCGAGCAGCGGCAGTGAGGGAGGAACGGGAGAGGGCATCAGGAAGATTACGGCTAAGGAGAGGTATGGTGGGGGAACGGTGGGAGCAGGACTGTAAGGATCATTCCTTGTGGGAGCATCGAACGCCTTTTGGGGAATGGGTGAAACTGGGATAGCCTTTGTGAATTGTGATATGAAATAGCGAAGCCCAGAATAAAAGGTTCTATAGGCGAAAATTGGGGGATTGCGTGAGCACAGTAGTTTGGGGAGGTGGGCTGAGGACTTGGGGGTGAAATATAAATATTTTAAAATGCGTTATCCACAACCACTAACGTTCTCAAATTCATCATCTTATACGAAATTAGTGAAACTCAAGAAACTCATTCAGCCTTTCACTGAAATTGAAACACAATTATTCGTTTCTTCAAACAAGCAAACTCCCGCATTGCAGAGTCATCCCGGCGATCAACGTGGACCAGTCGGCGGAGGAGACGGACGAGGCACCCATCAAGGTGCGATTTTTAATTTTATTAATTATTTATGTGATTATAAGATACAGTATGTTTTTTTTGTTTTTTTACGGAAGGAAGTCGGAGTCGAATTGCTATTTCACAAAATTCCCTTGTTTCATAGTGTTGGTGAAACACGATGCTGCCTAGAACACGGAACAGCCTGGACTCGGAGCGGTGATGAATGATTTCCATCCATTCAGATGTTCACTCCCCGTTTCTCTTCCCGTCCCTCGACTCCATCGGGAGCGGATCGAGTGAATGGCGGCGTGAAGCACTACGCGGACCGCGTGAGGGAGATGGGCACGGCGGCCACGGCTGATAGGCTGAGAGTGAGTCTTTTTTTATTTCTTGCTTTCTACAGGATCCTAGATGTCACTAAATTTTCTTCACTTTTTCCTGTTATGATAAACATTGAGATTGAATTTTGAAAACTGGAATAATTGCTATTTCTACTTTGGTCCGCTTTAACCATGGGCATGAAACTGCGATCCAACTAGAGTAGCCAACTGACAACATGACACCCCCGAGACATGGCGTCTTAAATGTGACGTCGCTGATGTAACGAGGCTTTTTGAGACGACTAATCGCTCGCTCATGACGTCACACAAGGTCATGCACTGAACCATAGCTAGCAATAGTCACGAACTAAAAATACGGCATTGTTTGCGCACGAAATCTAGTAGTGCACAATGGAGGCGCGAATTGGTAAAAGGCGGAAAGCTGTTGTGTACGCCCGCCTCATTGTGTAGTGGTAGTAAATACAGCGCTCTGCTATTTCTGGTTATGACGTTTTCCTCCTATCGACAGCCTGTAACAATGTGAGTCATACTTCCCGCATATGTTCCAGTGCAATAGAGTGATAATTTCGTGATTTTTAATCGCATGAAATGCCCTGCCCGTGCATAATGGATAGGGGATTAAAGTGACTGTACGATTCCTGCTCTCGCGCCAGCCGATTCTATTAGTGGAATGCGTGGGCAAGAACGTTGTAATTCACGTTTGGAATTTTGCAGATTGTTCGGGGTTTCAGGGGTAGTATAGGTTTGAGAGTTGCTTCAGGGTTTGCTGAGTTGATGACAAGTCCAAAATATATTTAGATTATAATATCACTATTCAGGGGCTTTCAACATTATAATTCACGCTTGGAAATGCACAGATTGTTCGGGGTTTCACGGGTAGTATAGCTTTGAGAATTGCAGCTTGTTTTAGTCCGGTTGTTGAATGTGAGACAAAGTTTAATGTAAATTACAATCTTGATAGTAGACAATCCAATATTCCATAAATATTTAAATAATTTAATTAAATTAATAAATCAAATTTCAGGAGCCGCTCACCCCTACCGTGCAGCCGCGCGCCTCGACGCTCGAGCCGTCGTCGTCCCTCTCGGCGTCGTTGAGGAATCTGCGAGCCAGCATCAATAATCTCCATCTGGCTGGTAAGTATTCTTAGCTTGGCAATGATGTTCAGTTCTCAACGAAAGTAGGATAGAGTGGTATGTCATCAAGCTGGTTAGGTTGGGGTTTGAGTTGTACTAGAGGTTTGAGATTTACGGCTGGTATTTGATGGACTGCGAGAGGGAACCAAATATAAATGGATGAAATAAATTTGTGGTAAACGTGTGTACCCGCAAGGTTCTGTTTCGATCATCATTCATAGGCTGAGATTTGGGAAATGTGTTGATGATCGGGCCAATATCATTGATAAATCTACCATTTTAAATTCAACCGTATGACGTGGTGCATCCCTGTAATTTTAATCGTTCAATCTCTGAAACTTGCCTCGAGGTTCGCGTTTCGACCAGTCTTTATTACTCGAACTCTTTCATAGAGAGCTGATGCGACTCCATTCTGTTCGTTAAAAATACCAATTAATTACCTCGTTGCAGGTTCGGATCTGTATTCCTCTTCCTCTTCCTCCGAGGCGGGCGGTCGTGGAGCAACGGCGCCCCCTGCTGCAGGTATGCTATCGTTATACTGTCGTTGTTCTTAGTAGAGCCAAATTAAATGGAGAAAGATAGTAGAGTTAGATCAGAGTTAATAAGAAAACGCTTTGCGGAAAAAAACTAGCCTTGATATTGTACTCGCGAAGTTTCTGTTTCAACCAAAATTCATACGCCGACATCTATGAATTCTGATCAATTGTATGTGCTTATTTTTCCGAAAATATTAATTAATATTCCAGGAGGCACCTCCTCAGTGGGTGCTTCGCCCCTGCTCGCCCCTGCCGATTCGCCCGGTCTCACTCGCTTCCACTCGCGCACCAGCCAGTACAGAAGCTTCAATACTAAGAGAGGAACGGAGAAGCAGCAGCAGGTACGGTAGTGCATTGATTTTTTCGAGGGATACGGTAATAGTCACTGGCCTAGTATGCAAGTATGCAAGTGCCTTGAGTACGAGATGAACCTTTACCTTTTGCCTTTACGATAAATTTACAAATATGGCAGAAGCTGCCTAACAATAATAATTTATGGATACGGTAACATTGGTCGAGTACGGTATTAATTAATCTATTTTCGCAGCTGCTGGATCGTCTCGTGTCCCTTCGCAGTCGTCTGCAGGACACCCAGTCGTACAAGGACCGACCCCTGTCGAGACAGGTACGGTGGATATTATCGATTGATTATTGATTAGTCGTTATTGTAGGCTATCTATTGATGATAGATCAGTACCATTTGATTATTGAATAGTTTTTCGTGTAAAGAATCTATTGATGAACCATTAGGAATGAGTATTGATTAGTTGGTAGTGTATTGTAGGTTATCTTTCGATTAACAATTGTTGTCTAGTTGACTGGAATAGTGTAGAGTGTGCGATAAGAATCGGCCACGTTGCGTGGAAAATGACTCACCTAGTTGTTTTCACCTTTCGCTGAGTATCAACTTGTTGACGTGTCACTTACCGTCTAACCTAGTACAATCTTGCAGGGATCGACTCTTTCCATCGCCGGAGCCGGTGTTTCTCGTCTCGCCGCGAGTCCCTGAATCAGGGCTGGATACCGTATCCCCTCCCGCTAATTGGATCGATAATCTATCGTAGTAGTACCTACTTACTTGTGCCTCCTCATGATCCGATCTTTCTGCCTCTATTTCTTACCCCCACACGCACATTTCATTCCACGCTATTTCGTGACCGTTTTATCGTACTTATCTTTTCTTATCATTCTTTGATATCTACACAATAGGATAATGGGTAGTGTGGATTTATTTTCTTCTTATCCTTTGGTATATGCATTAATTGTATAAACAAACTGATGAATTAGCCGCTAAGAGTGTCTATCCTTCCCTTTATTAATTCCTGCAAGTGCTACCCTCCGGTTTCTGTTTCGTGCTAAAGAACTTTGATCTATTCCGATTTTCGCTTCTCCATCCGTTTCCGTAAATTCCGTTGTATGACGTCCATTTCACAAGAGTTCGGTTTTATCTCCCTCCCCAAGTACAGTATCCACCCACATTTATTGCTCATCATCATCATCACACACTAAACTGCTACTACTGTAGAACGATAGTATTGATTAGCGGAGATCCGTGCGTGTGTCTCGCACCGCAGTCCGAATACTGTATATAGGCCGGAGCGAGTCCCGCGACGACGCGCCACGGATTCACCGTACCCTTTTACTCGAATCGATTAGCAATCGTTTCGAGCACTTTTGCCCGTTTCATTTGTGTTACATAATTGCCTGATGTATGCACACGATAAAGTCTAGCTTTCGACCACTTTTGCAGAGTGAACCTTTGTTGAAATTCAATGAGAGATACTGAAAGTAGAGAAGAATTTCGAATCAGCACGGTTTTCGCACAATTGAATGAAGACAAGAAGATTATGGAAAACTTTATTGAAATTATGTCATAATTTGACTCGAGTTATTGCTCTCGCTCTCCTCATTTTCCACATTTCCTTTGGCGCTGAATGGTCGATGAAAGGGCGGTCTGGTCTGATCGATCGGTCAGATCCAATGTCGGTACGGTGTCTCTGTTACAGTATCCCTTTTCCTACAGTACCCTTAATCTACCTCTACACACAAGACTACAGTGTCTCCCGACTACCGTACTCCTTTCAGTCACTATGGCGATCTCGCTAATCAATATGGTGGTGTGGGCGCTGCGGTGGATCGGCGGCTTCGTGCCCGTCGAGTATCGATGGATATGGGTTACGGTACAGGTGGGTCCCGGATGGATTATTGATTGATTCATTGTGATCGCAAAACAGTTGAGAATTTCCATTAAACGCAAAAGCAAATGCCTTCGTCGTAACTTTGGCGTATTAGTAGTGACTCTTTTCCTGGAGCGTTGTGATAGAATAAAGAAAGCTTCTAAGCTTAAATCAGGGTGTAAAGTTGACGCACCGCAGGTGTACATCATCGCTGCGTGGACGTGTGCGCGCGAGCTGTTCGCGGAGCTGCTCTGGCCGCGGACGCACCGGCAGTGCGTTGACGCGCTTCTCGAGTCTCAGTTCATGAAGAGCCGAGCAGTACGGTGAGTTAGAAAGCCAAAGAATGTGTTGACGCACTCGTGGTGTCTGCAGGATACGCGCCGGCACCGAGACGGCGCTCGTGACGGGCTCGGACGGAACGATTGGATCACAGGTATACAGTTGATATCGAGTTTCGTGAATTTTGAGTTCGATAATGAGCGCAGCCATGGTCGTTGAACTTGAAAAGAATTTGTCGAGTCCTGAGGCATCTAACATTTCCAGATCTAGCGACATTTTCAGCAATCTCAATTGATTGCACCGCAGTTAGATTGGTGTATCACGGGCACCATACAATATGGGTTGTTGTGGGAAACCAATCGTATGGTCATTTGTAACGGTAGAATAGTTCAATTTCCAGATCGTCTTCCTGCTGATCAAACTCGGCTTCAACGTGTGCGCGCTCGCAGGTACGGTAATTGTATCGAGGGGATTACGGTACATGAATCGATCAATGCCTATCGGCCTGACGGCTACAGTGTACCTTAGGTTACGATATGTGGTACTGTGCAGAATGAACTGCCGGTTACGGTATATGGTTCGATCGATATTGCCTACAGTAACCAGCCTACCGTATTCTCAGGGAGCGCGGCCAAGATGCGGACGGTGATCGCGGACTGGTCGCCGACGGAGAAGGCCCGCGTCAAGGTCTTCCAGATCAACTTTGCCGAACCGCTCAGGGTAAGCAGGGTTACGGTAGTTGAAAATGTCGATATTTGGTCAGCTGCCCAAAAAAGGTAGATTTAACGTGCAAAAGATGAATCTTTGATATTTTTTGAGGCGGGAGAGTTGCGTTTCACTGATGTGATATCTTTGCCGAGTGATGCATTCATCAATAACGCCTCAGTAATCACCACAATACAATCACCTTTGAACTACTATTGCCGACCAATGCGTCGACGTTGTTCCAGATTTGATCTTTGATCTTTGCTTCCAGATGCGTACGTACCTGGAGCAGCTGCGCGATCGATACGAGCAGTTCGACGTGGTCTGTCTGGCGGCCGGCACGATGCTCACGCCTGAAGGGGTACGGTGAGGGGTGGGATTACGATAGTCAACGAAGGCCCGTACTCTGAAACGAGAGGTAGTAACTGTAGTTTGGCTTGTCGGAGTCTTGCGCGGCTTGTTGTGTTTGGTTGCCCAGTTGATTGTCATTTTTCACGCTCTGTAAAGTGGGTGTATCGATGTTTCATGATTGCTAGGCAATCGTGATTCGTATTGTTTTCCAGTGTGAGCCCTGCGTGTTTCGTTGACAAATAAAGCCAATACGATTCCAGCCAGTGCACGGGTTCGAGCATCACGCGTGGGTGAACGTGATCGCGCAGGCTGCGGTGTTGAGGGCGGTCGAGGAGAAGATGGCCGATGTACGGTATTTGAAGGGAGGGTACGGTAGCCCCTCAAGTATGGCTTTTTGAAAGGTTACGGTAGCTTCAAAGATGGTGTTTTGCAGTCTGTGCTACAGTGGTGTAGTTGCTCTGTTCAAGAATTTCCGATCCGATTTTTCGCAAATATGAGCATCCATTTTCGAACCGACCAAGGAGACTTAGTGTTTCTATGTATCTTGGCTGAGAGATGTGGCGACCGATATCAGTTCGGTAATAATAGACAAACAGTGATAAAGATGGAGATTACGGTATGATCTAATAATCAATATTCGTTGCAGGACGCGCGCATCGTGTGCCTGTCGTCGGTGTGCGCGCATCTGGCGCTGTCGAACGAGATGGCTGATGGTGAGAGGGGAGAGAAGAGAAGGGGAGGAGTTGTAGTGATTGCAATATCATTTTCCCGTTCACTGCTGTAAAAAAAAGTGTCTCATTTTTCGAAGAAAAAACATTGTTTCATAGCTTGATGATATAAGTTTCATTGGTTAGTCATGCCATGGGTTTGTGCGATTGGTTAATAAGATGAAGCAGAATGAGAAAAGATCGTTGTGACAGTGAAATGAATCATGACACTGTGCGTATGATGTATTTGATCGCCATTTCCCATTTCGCAGCCGAGTTGCTGCACTCGCAACGGCACGGCGTCTACGAGGCGTACGCTCGCTCCAAGCTGCATCTGGCCGTGTACTGCGAACAGCTGGCCAAGTGAGTGGGATGGGGTACGGTAGTGACACGATGAGGGGTGATCGGGGAGTAACTTTATTATGTTTTTGAGAGAAGAGGCATTGAATGTCTAATAACTTTTTGATGACTCAAGAATTGCGAGATAAACGTGGAATCACTTGGTTGTGAACCAAGCCGCACACGAAGCCTAAATATGGGTTCGAGTAGTGTTGATTCTATTCGAACAGATCAATGTAATAAAAATTTAGTTTTATTTTGATTAATTTACTAATTAATCGTCTCCTCAGGGAATGGGGTTCGTCTCCGGGAGGCGGGTCTCACCACTCGTCCTCGTCTCACAAGTCCTCTGCCTCCGCCTCGCCCTTGCTCGCAGCCACACCGCCCTCAACTGCGAGGAGAATCGTCGCCGTCCATCCCGGTGAGTGGTGCGTGGTGTGGCTATCGTAACTCCTGATGGGGTACGGTGTGTAACACACTACAGAAGATAGCGTAAATAAATAGGTGTGAAAAAGTGGGATCTGTTAGTGAATAATCACGATGATCAGCAACGGCTTATTGATGTAATCTGAATCGTACTTGAGGATAGAATAAATATTCGATTGCAGGCGTGGTGCCGGGCGGTCTCTATCGTCACACGAACGTGTTCACGCGATGGCTGTCGGGTCTCGTCGCGCACCTCCTGAGGTACGGTAGCACGATCGATAAAACGATAAAACGATGGTTATGGTAAACGAATTGAGGCAAATGTCGAGTACAGTTTTTATTGTATTTCCGGTTTTGTTACAAACAGAAGTAAGCAAATGCCAAAAAATATGAAAATAGTATTATTTTAACACTGCCAATTTTGAACATGTTCCCTCCTCAGATCGGCGGTGGTGGCGGCGACGTTTGTGCTGCACACGGCACTACGTGACGACGCCGTGTCAGGCGCGTACTACGAGGACCGAGAAAGGGTGCGACTGCAGCCGGATCTCGAACAGAAGGTACGGTAGCCACTTTTGAGGGTGTATCACAAACTGATTGTATTTCAGCGCCGCGCGATCCTCTTCAAGGAGATTGAGAAGGCGGTCGACGATCTCTTCGGACCCGCTCAACCATCATCCGGAAAGATGGACTGATAGAATATTAAGCCCCGCCCTCCTCCCTTTTGCCCCATCTAGTGCCATTAACTGATCAACCGAAATAACTGAGATTGTGAGAAAACATTCCAGGTGATAAACATATGTGATATAAAGGTGTTGTGTTGAAAGAAGAGGCAGTTGTCATTGCTTCTTAAAACAAGTTGACTTCCTGAAGAATGAATCGAGTCAGAATGATGTGGGCATTGTTTAACCTTGCTCAGCACTTGTAGGATAATTTTTATGGGATCATTAGTGTAGCAATTCCGCACAGAAGCAATTGTCGTTCCAAGCCTATCCGATCTCTGTTCAACCGTTTTCCCCAGCCGTAATATGATAAGCTAATTTTTTTTATGCAATCACCAATCGACTTTACGTTGTCAAATGTTAGCGGACATGGTTTATTTCTTCTTGGAACACAGGTTTATCGGCTACCGTTTTAACCATAACAATGTATGCTTAACAACTGGAGCAATGAGAACAACGTATTCAGGGTATCAGTAGACAACGGTGAGTTAATCTTAACAGCATCTGGCAATCACTCTCTAACAATGAATTAGGACGATTTCTTTCAGAGCTTTCAGAGCGAGAGAGGAACAGAGCATCGCACATAAAACATCTTCAACGACAGTTTCTATACAAAAGCAATAAACAATGAAATTTGTGGTGAGGGAATGATATCATATATACAGGTGGGAGCGAACGCGGATAAAGGCGCATAATGGAAGGAACGTCTAACGAGAGGGTATGGTAAGGAAGGGTGAGGGCTCAAACATCGATATCCAAAACAACGGGACTATAGTATTGCGTATGTGTTTTGATGCAGAGCAAGTCGGAGTGACTTTTGGAGAAGGACAGAATGCTACTTGTACAGCATCCCAGAATGGAATTGTGGCGGGGAGATGAGATTAGGAATGAAGGGAACATTTCGGCATAGCCTATGAGTACAGGGAAATTCGGGGTCATTTTGGGATAAGTAGAGCTCGAAATGATTTCGATTCGATTAGCATTATGAAAGGGGTTGGAGAGGGGTTCGCTTACAAAATACTGGGAAAATCAGAGTAATTTTGGAGCTATACAGAACATGGGAAGAGGGGGTTGAGTCTAACTCACATATCTGTGTATCCGACCGTCTTCTTGAGTTGTATACAATATCTGTACGCGAATTGGACGTCTCCTGGCGGGGTCGGGTCGTCCGTCACGACGAGGGCTGCCTCCAGCCGAGAAGTGGCGAGAGCTCGGCCAAGGTCCATCAATCGCTGAATAGGGCAACTTACATAACGATTAAACAGCGACCAACATAGCTCAGTGTGCAAAAGTAATGCATATTGGTGATAAAATAAGGAGAAAGTCGGGATGTTTATGAGCAAGAAAGAGAAGCTCGTACCCATGGATTGTTTCCGAATACACCACCGTGTTGAACCACAATGGCGAGCGTGGCGGTTCCGAACTTGAGAAACTGAAAATATAATACTCTTTATTATTAGAGCGCGATTATTGCCGTACCTTGCCGGCTTCGAAGTCACTCATAAAGACGATGTGCGGGAATTTGCAGCAAGCGGGCGCGCCAGCCGCCTTCACTCTGCATCCTCTGCCGCGGAACGGCGTCTGCAATGGAACAATTGAGCGGAAAACTGAGATTAGTAATAACTCACTCTGTAGTATCCCACTCCTCGATCGACGATAACGACCGTCTTCATTTGGTGGCCCGTGAGCAGCCCGTAGTGTCTCGCAATCTCGGGTACCTACAAATACGGCACTGAGGCGAAATGCGAAAAACATCGAAAATTCTAATGATTATCGAATTTTTAGTATTTTCCTACAGTAATATTTTTTAATTGTAATATTGTAGTTATCAATCGATTTCTGATTTTTTTCCTAAAAATTTTAAAAATTAATAATTAAATTTTTTAAATATTTTCCATTTTATCATTTTGCGCTGCGCGAGAGGCAGAATCGGTGCAAAATTTTCGCGTTCATCTCTTTGAGTGAACGTTTGCGAGTGCAGGCACTGGATGCAATCGAAATTGAAAAACATGAGACATTGGGATATTTGGAGGAATGATCATGGGATCGCTCAGCACAAACGCCATATTCTTAGAAGCATCGTCTGCAGAGGAAATAGCCTTGACTAGAGTGTTGAAAATAAACAGCTAGTCATTTCATTTCTAACCAGCTAGTCATTTAAAATTGGTGAAATGAATATGACTAGCTGGGAAAAATCGTAAACAGCTAGCTGTTTACGACGTGACTAGCTGCATCATTCTTCGCCTTGCTCGACGCTCTGAGTGGTCAAAGGGAACCACTCAAAATTCAAGAATAGGCAAAGAATGATTCGAAAAGTCAGATTTTTTTGTGACTTCATGACTAGCTGGCCGCTAAGTGACTAGCTGACTAGCTGGAATGAGAGGGATTCAAAAGCTGATCGTAAACAGCTAGCTGTTTACGAATCAATCCAACTAGTCAATAGCTGGTAAATATCTGTTTTCGACACTCTAGCCTTGACAAAGCATAATCTATATTTTTTTGGGAAATGTCGACGAAAAGTTGGTCAAGTGACAGTGTGCCATTCTGAGAGACACCTGCTGTTCTAATGGGAGGAGAGGGGGGAACAATGAGCGAAATTCCCATTCTAGGAGACCGGTTCGGCCATTCGAGGGTCTATATTTTGAGGGGAAGGGTTAGAGTCCAAAATGTTTGTTCAAATCAAATGAACCGTTCTTTTTCCCTTTTGTCTTGGTGTGCAGCTCAGTGAGTTCCAGCAAAAAAAAGAGATTGTGTTATAGCGGTGTTTTGTCCAAAGCAGCAATACAACCATTTCAAAAACCGAAATTATGGCATGTATCCAAAAAAAAAAACGGCAACCGTGGTACGGTAGCTCATTTAGGGCCAAGTGAGGTGCACTCATTTTAGTTTCAAAAATAAATAATTAAAAATACCGTAATATTTCAAATACTTTTGCAAGTCGTTTCATGTGATAGATTGATTCATTCTTAATTAGCGGTAAACCCGACCAGCAGAGCGAAAGAGCCGAGAAATCCTCCCTCCAGCGAGTCTCTGAACACATTCATTTTGGGAGTGAAAAAAGTGAATGAAACAGCTGCTTGAAATCTTTCTCACCTGACGTTGACGACCGAGACGGCGTGGCCGTGCTCGAAGCTCTTCGCCAGACGGAGGGCGATTCTCTGAGCAATAAATAGAGCCTGACTGTTGGCTGGAGATCAAACTTACCTCCCTTCTCGAGTCCAGAGGACTGATGAATTTGGCCTCGTCCTCAGCGGGAGCAGATGTCGACCAGCCCAACATTGCGATCTCTGAAATGGTGAAGTTGTCCGTTCCCTGCTGCATTGGAATACCTGTGCAGTAAGCAGCCGCCTTCAGGAGTGCGCAGCAACAACCAGTCAACAGTATCACACCTGAAATGAGTGCGTGCTGGCTGTTTCCAAGGCATAATGATCTCACTCTTTATTGGAGTCTTCTCTTCCTAGCCGCCGTTGATCTCGCACGCGCTCCGGCCCGACTCGATATTGGGCGTCTTCTTCTTCTCCTCTTCAGAGACGCTAAATTGGAAAATAATCGCTGATAAATCTCCAGTTTAGCAGCAAAAGTCACACCAGTTTGTCAAAATGCGCCGATATAAAGCCTCAAGCCCTACGGGTTCAGCTTGGCCGATTGCATCGACGAAGTGCGATATTTTTATGAACAAAACAAGTCACACTTTTGGCACATTACGTTTTGCCATCTGTCGAGACTTAGAGAATCAGTATTTCGGAAGTATCTTGACCAGCATTTCGCACAAAACAAAGTTATACAGGATGGCGAAGGTGTACTTACATCGGCTTCTTCTTCTTCTTCCTTAGCTCCACGTACCAAATATTCCTCGGTGCGCACAGAGTCGCCCTGAATATTGTGTTGTATAATGAATAAAATAAATAAAACAATTCACTTACTGGAGAATTCTTCGCCTCCTTCTTCCTTTTCTTCTTCTTCTTCTCTTCTTCTCCTTCTCTTCTCACTCCAGCCTGCTCGTCGCCGGCGAATAATCGGGCCGGTTCCGTGGAATCATGAAAATAAGTCGCGCTAAGATTAAAACATGGAAGCGGGCAAATTAACAAAAATGAATATTGAAAAAAAAAAACATTGAAAAAAAGTAAAATAATCGTACCGTATCGCAATAATTTCGTCAAAATCGATAGTTATTAACAAACTTTGTCAGGTTCTTACACGGACCGCGAATTTCGAATTTGAATGAATAATTACAGTATTTTTAAAATTTTTACTTTATTACTGTTACTTATTACTAATTAATTATATTTTTTATATTTGTTA
>LS487527.1:101195-121432 GCA_900490705.1 Pristionchus arcanus
TTTTTGATTTATTTTAAAAATATCAATTTAATATTTTTATATACATTTTTTGAGTATCTTCTTACCGTCCAGATTCATTAGATAGTTCTTGACATACTTTGTCAGCTACTTCCATAAGCCGCAACAATATAAATAAAATAAATAACTACCGTATTCATAGTGCTATTCTGAAACCTTAAATGGTTACTGTATCTTGTGTGTTTCAGTGATCAATATCATAATAATGCATTGTGGCAAATCTCCTTCGTGTTTTATTTCATTTCTATAACAGTCTAACAGTCCCCATCGCAAGGGGAGGGAGTGTATCAGAGGTGGATGGAGTACGCGGTCTCGAGCGGGCAGAGAGCCTCAAGAGGGAGCACAGATAAGTGGACTTCTCCTAATCTATGCCCCCTCCCCCCTTACTACTCGACACAGAAACATCTGATCAGAGAGGGAGAGGAGATAGAGATTCCCATTGTTCTCGCGGCCTTAGACTGTCCAATTCACACGATCGAATGCGCGCGAATAATAGCTCCTTTTCTGAAGATCTCTTCCACTACTTTTATCCCCATTCAGGGATCTCAATGCACACTATTATTTGGTGTTGTAGCCTCGTTCCGTCGTTCCAACGGCAGTTGTTGTACTGATTCTAGACTATGCATGAGTGGCTTTTGCGCGAGCAGACACGAATTTCGAGTGACCACTCGCTCAGGACACACTTCAGGTCTACAAGTAGAGGATGTACAGCGTATTTTCTGGATATCGCAATCATCGCGTAGAATTAGATGTTCATGCGCATTCACCCACTCCCTTTGTGAGTGCCTCCCATCTGTCATTAGTTCCTACTTAGTGCCCGACAGGTACATTGGCAATTATGTTCCAATCTCTAGTTGGGGGGGGAGGATGAGATGGATCTCTGTGAACCACAATACCCTCTCAATACTACTTTCGCTTTCAAGGACGGTTTGTCCAATGAATGTTGATTGTGTGAAATAATTTCACTGCCGAAACATAGAGATCTCTATCTGAAGCTTATCTTTAAAAAAAGTGTATCCAGAACCTTGGTCAACCCTCTGCTTATTGACAGAACATCAGCTCCCTCCCAGATCTCTCTCATAGCACAGATCCCCTCAGTGTTTCTCACTCATCCACCCCCTCCCCTGTCTTCTTCTCCAACCTTTCTATTAGCACTCTCCCTCTCTCCTTTTGATGCCTTGGCGCGTGCGACACTGCAATCACACCTCTAGCAACATCTCACTGCTAACAACAGATCTGCTCCCTGACAAAGGACGTGTGAATCGGGTCAGCGCAGCTCCTTCCTTTCCCATCTGTCACTTTTCCCCATCTATTCTCGACGTTATGCAATAACCGCGCGAACGCTTTTCGACCGTCCTAATGGACCATCAAAAGCATCCTCCTTCCGTTCGCCCGCGTCAATTATGATGACCAGTCACTTTTTGCGCCCACTTAGAAAGATGTGCATTAGGGTTCGAAACGCACGATCGGAAAGAGTTCTTTCCGAACGAACTTGGTTCCGAATAGGTTCTCTTTTTGCCTTATTGTTGATTATCTGCTGAGAGTCTCCCCTTTCCACCCCCACTCTCTCGTTATCTCTCTGTCTTTCCGCTGTCTTCAAATGCTGTCACTCATCGCGGGGCGAATTTGATATCTCGCCGATCGCCGGGCATTTCCGTCGTTCGCGCCAGCCGAGGAATTGCCTGAATTTCTTACAATTTATCGCTTTGTTTGGCAATCAATGAAGAACAATTGAATGATCCCATCACCCTCATCGATACGTTGAATTCGTTGTTGTATTGTTGAGCCAGAGTGTTTCCGAGTGTTCTCAGCTACGTCTTGAACGTGTCGGGCACAGTTTTCTCTGAAGCATTTTCTTCTTAATTTCGGATAACGCTTCACAGGTGAAAGCCCGCAGCTCTTTCATTGCTTCTTCCAACAGTCTCTTCTGCATTAGGGGGGTTGTTGTGGTATTTGACTGTGTACTTCATCTCCCTCGTATCGCCTTACTGGGAGTGAGTAGGCGAGGGGGAGGCGGGGAGGGAGAGGGGGGGGGCAAAGTGGCAAGGGATATGGGAAAGGGATCGGCTCTGGACACATTAGGCGCCACTGTGTGTGTTTGGTAGAGGCGGCCGACGCCGAACTCGTCCTGTCTGACAATGTTCCGTTACATCAGTTGCATCTCTAATAGGGCTACCAATTTAACTAATCCGTATCTTCCTTCCTCGCACTCTCTCGCCGACTGGAGTAATGTGAGATAGCGTGGATTGATTCTCCACTGTTGCAGCCCTAATCTGGAAGACTGAAGCCTGAAGGATGGTTCCAAAACTAACTGCCCCTTCATCCTAGCATCCTCGCGTGCAAACGTATCGCTATTCCTGGCCAATCTCCGATTTCCGCAAATCCCAGCTGGATTTCCTCCTCCTCCTCCCTTCTCCTCATCCTCTTCGTTCCTCTCCTCCTCTCTTCCCCAATTCTGATTCAATTGCGCTGCCCTCGTCGACCCTTCTCAGTTTTTGCCTTATCCTTACTTCGCTGCCATAACTTCTGTCACTACGAATTTGATCGTGTCTCTGGGCCCTCTCGTTTTCGCTTGTTCTCTAGCACTGACTAACAAATTTTCAGATCCTCAGCGTAGAGTGAGTTGTGTTTCAGAGAGCGCACGCACTCAATTTCGCCTAGAGAGTCCGAGCGAGTCTAATGAAAAGGCTGCACGACTGCCCGCCTTTTTTCAGCCGACTTTGCGGTCGCCGCTCTTATTCCACGTTCGCTCGAGTATCTCCAGACAGACTGACTGCAGAGAAACCCTAGCCGCTCATCGAACCCTACCTTCGTACTTGTTCTCCCGGAAGTTCTCGGAGTAAGAAGTTCTTGGGAGTTCCCAGGGTCATCTGACACGATCCGTGTATCGAGATGTGCGAAGGAGAGAAACGATCTGTAGCATCACTTTCCCCCTCCCCCAAGAGATGATGAGCTTGCTCAAACAATTGTCGCGCGAGCATTTTTCGTGATATATCTCGCGAGAGTTGTTTCGACAAACGGAGTCGCTATCATGTACTGTTCTTCCTTTGGCCTCTTCCTCCCTCCATCTGACATGTGTGCTCAGCTTTTGATTCCTCCTCTCTCTCTCTCTCGTGATTGCAATACACAATGATTTCCGCTTCCTGAACTTGTTCCGTACGCGACGACGCATTCCATGACTCTCATACTGGGTTGTCAAGATGAAGAATTGATTTCTTCATTCTGCGTGCTCTCTGGTCACTCTGATCTGTGAGAGATCATGCGGATCGTGGAGACGTTTCTCATTACCCATTATTTCACCATCCTTCTGTTCCTCCTTTGACGCGTCCTTACGCAATTCTCGCATACAGGCAAGCTTGTGCACAGCACCGGAATAACTGTATTGTCTGTCTCGTCGCTGTAGGACCGTTCCAGAGCGTGTGAATGCGAGACCTCCAGAAAACACGTAAGCCCCGACCAATCCTTTCTCTCCCGGCGATTTAATTGTTCCGTCTCTCCAGCTGGAGGCACACTCTATGAATCAAAACAACTCACGCACAATCAAAGCCCTGCATGCGCCCTCATAATTCATGCCGGTCGTCGCTTCTCCTCAGGACAGTTTCCAGACCGATTTGAGTGACTGACGCCTCGCTCTCTCAATATTATGCACTATCTCGCCCCGTCTGACCTCCTAGTGCTCTCGCGCAACCAAGAGACCCCGCCCTCTGTGCAAAGCGCTTCCATGTAATCCCACCCCATCTGGACCTCTTTACTCCCTTTGGTCTGTCAAATCGAGGAGACGGTCAATGATGATGATGATTCGTAAGCGTCTCGCTGGCACTAGGTCGGATGAGAACATTCGAATGATATCCTTCTGCATGAGAACTACTGTAATATTTTGTGTAGGATTACAAAAAGAAAACGAAAAATGTTGGCTCTCATCTAGTAGGTCATCATCCGAATGCTCTCATCCGATCTAGTACCATCTCATGGCAGAGATTGCCACGAGTACACGTTTGCTCTCAGTTTTATCGTGAGATTCTCTCGGCGTGTAGTTTACATTAGGCCAAGTGTGTCCCTTTTCTTCCTTCTGCTCGCTGGTCGCGCGGATTAATTCGCCACATTCTCATTGTGCCTACAGAAGGAAGGAGCTGCAACTCCTTCGTCTCTCAGTTTCCCCTGCCCTCTCGCTCGTCTCTATCTTGCCATCTTTGCTGCTGCCAACTTGCATCTGGTAGTGGATTACTATGATTTGAGCTGTCCTAGGGGGGGGGGGGGGGAGGATGGAATGGTATGCGAAAAGAGTGAAAAGGAAGCCTCTCACGCCTCAGGGAGCTAATTTCGATTGAGGAAAGAGAGGGGGGAGGGGGAGGAGGAGTAAGACTTGTAATCCCACCCCCCCCCACCACTCGCGAAACCACGTCAAGAATGAATTATGGGCTGTAACCAATCAAAGTCGGCTCTCTGATTCCTCCCCTTTCCTTGTCCGCTGTTTACCCGTGTACTCATTTGGTCGCTAGTTTATATCGCGCTACCGTATATTGTTGTTTTTTTTTGTTTTTTTCTCCAGGAAACAAAGAAACAAGGTGCGATTTTCAGAATGGACAAACCGCTACTGTCCCTGGTTCTGCTACTGTTACTGATGCACTCGTTCGGTAAGATTTTTATATTTCACTTTTTTCATTTCTTGACGTTCTTCCGTTCCTCATCTAATTTCTGCTGCTTTTCACCAATATAAAACTCAATTTGCTGCGTAGGCTTGCGAAGAAATCTCCAAATCTCGAGTGTTATGGCTCTCACTGGTGAAAGAGTGTGCGATATGAAGAGACCGATTCTTGGCAATCCTCATCTCTTCCAATGTTGTCATCTGTATGCCATCCCATCAGTTAGGCCCCCCCCTCTTTCTCGATGTTGAAGGAGGCAGTCGGCATTGATACCAATTGAATGCCTCTTGATGGGTCGCCCGTCAATTATTCAGTGCAATGATGTATCGTCTCTGTGGGAAGGGGGTAGCGTGGGGGAAAATACGCAACTCTTCCGTTTTCGAATCAACCAAGCGCTTTACATTAGCTATGATTAGTGAAACTCAACCGTTCTTCATCCTTGGATCCAAATCTTCATCATTACTCCCAACGCCTTCGCTATAGCCTGACCGGCTCATAACTAGCCAAGAATAAGCCTAGGAGATTAGTCATTATTCTATCTCACCTGTCTCCTCTATCAATCTCTCTGCACACATTGAGTGAGGCGGGAGGGAGTAATGGCCGATTAATTGACAGGTCCTGTCCCTCACAAGACGCTCTCTCTGATTGACATGGAGAGGTCAGTAGTCGAATGTGATGGAACGAGGGCGCACTATTTTATAAACTACGCCTTTTTCTTAGAAGGAGCGCCTGCAAAGGCAGAACAACGATATTATAAATTGCAATTCAGAATACGAATAAATGTTTATCGCCAGAAAAAATGACCGTTTTTGATCCCCACGGAATTGCGAAGATACTGTAACTATTATAGCCTATCACATTGCAAGCATACTCTCGGATATTAGCTTCCAGAGTACCGTCAAGCGCTACTCTCCTAGATGGCTCTCATTACAGATAAGCACCTTCCTCCCTCTAGCTCCATCCTTAATTGGGAACCCCTCGCCCGCTCATTCATTATTTCCACCTGCGAACCCCGCGCTCTCAATTTCCCTTAGTCTCTCTTCATCCTTAACCCACTAGAGATAAAGCTAAGCTAGGAGATCTTATTGCCACCCAGTTGATGGCCAAGGCTCGTTATGTGATAGTAGTGCGGGCTATATAGGGCTCGATAGGGTCCAGGGATCCGAGCAGGTTCCATTGACAAAGCCGCATTGTTTGTTGTGTTGCCACTAAGAGGTCAGATTCCATTCTTGGAGCCAGAGGGAGTGCAGTAATGTATCTCCCGCGCCTACTTGAGGAATATTAGTGTATTCCATTTCGCTCTGCCAGACACCACTGCATTAGTCTGGAGTGGATTCGGAACCAGAATTTGGATAGAGCCTGGTTCTCGAAACCAGAGATTTCTCTGGTCAGAATGACGAGAGAGCGAGTGGAATGAAGAGGCAAATTCCTGACAGGCCCATTCCCGTGGTTTCTCTGACCAGCTTCCTTCCCCCGGGGTCAAGCCCTGAGTTGAAGAGCCTCTCCTCTCTCTAACACGATTACTTAGCTCCCTGCGATGACAAAGGGACGCTCGATTACAGTGGGGATTGAGTGGGGGATGGGCACTGATGATCTAATGGACATGATTCGAGATGGGGGGAATAGTTTGGAGGGCCAGATGGATGGATGTAGGGATGACTTTGCAAGACCCTCTTCATTACGTACACTCTTTCATCGGTCTGGGAATGAGTGAGTATGAGAGCGGTATTTTGATCTTTTCTGGAAGAGAAATGACTGAAATGAGAAATTGGTGTCAACAGGAAAATCGCAATCAGGAACTGAAGAGTCTCTTGACATCCGTCAATTGGTGCTGGAGGAGGGCCGGGAAATGAGAGAACCGGGAAATGGAAAACCAAAAAATGAGTCATGTACTTTGCAGGCGAAGCGCGATGTCCGATGGGATGGACGGAGATGGGCGAGAAAAAGGTGATTTTTTTGAGCTGCATCGGCTGAATGAATCAACTTCGACAGTAAATTGGAACACAATGTACTCCAGTTGAAACATATCTGGTTTGGAGTCGAATAGCGTTGAAATGAAAAGGAGACCGAAATCGGTGAGATTACTATCCTGCTTCAGAATCACTGCGTGCGACCGACGCTGTCGTCGATGACCAGGGACGAGGCGGAGAAACGGTATGACTCTTGCAACTAAAGCTCGAGAAATGAGCCGCCGTCTCTTCATTCCAAACACTTTCTCGCCAGTTCGAGCTGGAAAGAGAGAGATCGTGTGAAAAAATACCGAGATTTTGACGGATGCCCCGTCAATGAAATGAGGCACCGCGAGCAGCATCACGGAGTGAATGATTGAGGAATAAGAGAACGGAACCATGCCTACATCTGGGGGTCACCACGAATATCGATCACTGCAGCAAAAGTGTATTGTGCTTCTCACCCAAAAGAATCATGATATAGGAAGCATTATTTTCACGAGAACATGTCTTCAATGCACCATTGCAGATGTCGTGAGGACGAAGCGGAGTTGGTCTCCACCACGGATCGAGAAGTGATGCAGGATTTGACTGATGTGCTGGATGTATGTTTGATTTTTTTCCTGGCATGGGTCTCAGCTAGAGTTCGAAATACAGTCCGGTCAGATCCCCACCTGAAAACGGGACTCCCCGGGTGTCCCCGGGTGTCCCCCCGTGTCCCCTCGCCTTTCCACGCCTCGAGCATTGGAAAAAATACGTCGAATTGTTGAAATTCGAACTCTTCTAGTCCATCCTCATCGATTCATGAAAGAAATGTAAATAAAAATATTCTTCGTTTCAAGAAACAATTTTCTGAATAAACAGGTAATTGCTGCGCTCCAGGTGGGCATACCGTAGTTAAGCGAATTCAAAAAAAATCAACAATTCGAAACTACGGTATGTCCAGGTGGAGCGCAAACAATACCTGATTATTTAGAATATTGTTTCTCGAACCCGAGAATATTTTTATTTTTGTTCCTTTTATGAATCGATGAGGAAGGACTAGAGGAATTCGAATTTCGACAATTCGACGAAAATTTTCCAAAACTCGAGCCGTGGGAAGGAGAGGGGACACGGGGGGACACCCGGGGACACCCGGGGAGTCCCGTTTTCAGGTAGGGATCTGACCGGACTGTACTGGTAATCGTCTCTTCATTTTCCACAATCTCTCACCGGACAGATTGTATTTCGAACTCTAGTCTCACATTCAGCATTTCTCATTCTTTATCGACTAGTAGATTAACCGAGAAAGTGCGCCAAATAACAACTCGTGAATTAAAAAGTCCTGAGTCCTAATTGTACACAAATTAATTAAGCGGTGTTAAAGCAAAATAATCTACTTCTCTGTATTGATTTATGATGAATTCGATTTGAAATCGGGAAATATGTAACGATACGATATGGAGCTCTATCAAAAGTATTCATTATTCTATCGTACTGCTCGTCTGACCATTCACAATCAACATTTTCAGAACACTCAAAACTTTAGGCAGCCTGTGAAACATATCTCATTGTCATTTCCATTTCTCGACAATTTCGAAACGTTTAAGATTTGGCGTTTATTGACTTGGGATGAAATGGTAAGGAATAAGCTCATTTGGCGTAATCTCTATTTTTTCTGACTGATGAGTGTAGTGAAATGAAGACGCCATTCCTATAAATATAGACGCTGTACGAGGACGGGCTTGTCGAGCTGGAGTGGCTGGTGAGGAGCGATGGGCCGAATGAGGCGACCATTCTGCAGAGAAACAATGGAACGTACAATGTGTGAGTTGGTTCACAATTTATTTTCATTAGTTGAGGACTAGACAACAGAAGGATATCCATCGGTGCCTTCCGATCATGGATAATGATACCTTAGATAATTGCGTGTATTGTCTCTAGAGAAGGAACCTAAGAGATCTGACTTTTTTGACGCTGAGTTCATCTCTCGCTCGATTTTTATTCCAAAAATGGTGCTCGAAATACTCACTCGTCCTTACGAGGGACGAGATCGTGTGTATAGTAAATTGACGGGGACGGACAACTCTTTTCAATAGAGTTATAAATTCGGGTAACCGTCTCTTTATTTCACTTGCTCTCTTACCGTTCAGAATTGCGAGAGAGTGTGTGAAATGAAGATACAAAATCCGTATTTCGAGCTCTAGTCTCCAGCATTGAGTTCTACTATTGGACGTCGAGTTCTTCGAGACGTTTCTCGCAGTTTAGACGACCAAATACTGAAATATCAGCGATTACATTTTCCTTTCAGCGGTCACACCTCTCCCACGTCTTCCCTCCCGTTCGTGTGCTCCCTCACGCAGGCTGGGATGAGATCGACACTGTTGAGGGATGAACTCATACCCAGAGGTGAGATTGTATTGAGAGATTATTTTCAATTACACGCGTAGCTGTCCTTGGACGAATATTCGCGCGAAAGAGGTGATCCACATTGCCTATTCCCCTCTACCATCCTACCGGGGTGTCGATAGCTCGCTAACCAGCACATTGAGTTTGCTGAGTGTTTCAAACGCAAGATATCTGATTTGCATTCCGCAGTTTGAGCATCTTCTAAGAAAGGCCTGAAGGCATCAATTGATTATTATTTTTGTATCAGAAGTACAAAGCGAAGAGTAATCAATTTCACATAGGATTTCAGAAATATCTGACACCGCTGAAACTCATTTGAGAATACCCAAAATGAAATCAAGGTCACTCTGAATATTTTCGCGAATGAGTTTCACAAGGTTGATAAAACAAGCGGTATTCAAGGAAAACCAATCCCCAGTTCTTCAATTCGTTAAAAATATTATAATTGGAAAATTCGACCAAGGCTTGTGTTGCTCTGTCGCGTGCAGTATGCGGAGATCTAAAGCCTATCATGTTGTTGTTGCTTGCAACGTTTGGGCACGGTAGCAAGTATTCGGTTAAAAACAGGATCGGAGATATAACATAGCGAAATGGAAGAATTTTTGAGCATCACACATGTCATATCAGTTGTCTCAAACGGAACTCCTGTCAAATGATGAAGTCCATGAGTGAGTTCAGGGGCTCCTAAGATCGCATGGGACATGCGCGGTAGCAATATATATATAGGATTTTTTTCGCGTTTCACATGCCAGATCGGTAGTCACCATACTGAACTTCCGACTAGTCTTGTTGTTAATCAAAGAAGCATCGATCGTTACATAGAACATAGACATGATCTTTCAGGCGCGCCAAAGATCGCGTGGGACATGCGCGGCGAGCTGTTCTTCTCCGTCGAGCATCAGGTGGGATGGGCAATCTCGACGAATGATCTGACACTAGAGTTCGAAATACGGGTTATTGTCTCTCCATTCTTCACACTATCTCACCGGTCAGAGAGGCGAGAGAGTGTGCGAAATGAAGAGACGATTGCCCGTATTTCGAACTCTAATGATCTCTCGCTGCTCTGAACGACGACGAGAGTGCATTGCGATATCAGAGAATCAGATATCAGATTATTGTTACGACTCTCTCATTGGACCGATTTACCTACATTAATGATGGATTACTTTAACAAATCAATCTTTTGAGCTAATTACGCACCACTTGACCAATTTTCTTTGTTGACGAACAAACATCCACTCTTCAGAGCGAGATGCTGGCGCTTCGCTGTCCATTCTCCGGCACGCCCCAGCCGCGACTCGTCTGGTACCGGAATGATGTGCCGATGGTGAGTACCTTGATTTATTTTATTTTAAATGACTAATCTTTTCCGCGTAAGCTCATATGATAACTACGTGCCAACTCACAGTTTCCATTTGGAGAATTCTGGAGAATTCAAGGATGAGTTTCACAAATTATTTCTGCTTGAGAACTGCGCCCAGGAGAGAATGCCTCACTGTTTTAAAAGCGAATAATTTTTCGATGCTTCCAGTTATGTTTCATGTGTGTTCCATAAAGATTGAGATAGTGATGCAGTGATTCAGGTTCGACTTGCATTACCAAACAATTAAAAATTATCAGTTATTTCATAATTATGCCTTGCCGATCCCTCCCTCCACTTTCAACATCCATCTTCCCCATCCTAGCCGGTGCCGTTCTCCTCCTCTAATTGCAGCCGTTTTTGCACCTCGAACGGCCTGCGCTTCCTTTGTTGGCGCTTAATTGATCAAGGATTAGTTGCCCGGCCGTTTACAATCGTTTCTCCTAAATCTCCTAATTCCGCGTTCTCTCTCGGTTCTCTGACTGGCGAGAGATGAGAGACTCAAGATCTTCGTCTCGGCAGCCTATAGTTCACTTGAAAAGTGGAGAACCAGCGCCATCTTAGGAAGTTCCCCGATCAAATAGACCGGGGGTGATTTGAATAGCGATCGGATTAATTGCCCCTCTCCGGCCGAACGCTTTCATGTCCGGGCAAGCTAATTTGGCTTAGTTGCCAGCCACTTTTTGCTGTTTTATCCGTTTATGGCTGCCCCTTGACTAGTGCTCGTTATGGCCCAGACAAAATGTTGCTTGATCTAATGAGGCGCCGTCTCAAATAGTTCTGATCTGTCCTATATCTCGGCTTCTCTCCTTCATCCGATTCTCTCACAGTGTTCATTGTCTATCAGTATCATTCAGTAAACGTCCCCATTCCCAAAACAGAGAATTTACCTAATTCCATGTGCGAACCCACATCAAAGAATGAGTCAGGCAAACGGAACGATCTCGTATCTAGGTCAAACCACTGTGCTAGGCAGTAATGGCGAACACTTCTCTTCTTCTATCGTGCTCTTTCGTTTCTCTGACCGACGAGAATGCTATCTTACAAGAGTATGGAGTAGGAATGGCTTGGTAAGGAATGCCTCTCCTTTATTCGCGTGCTCTGTCATCGCTCTGACCATCGAGGGAGTATGTGTACAATGAATCGACATCCCTCGTAAGGAGTAATCGAAAGTAAGAACCCCTCGCGAACGCATTCAAATCAGTGTCAAACAACAACCCCCCACTGTCACCAAGGTTATCAACTATTTTCGGAACGAACGATACCTAACTTGACTCGACGATCTAATTAGGCCAAATGCTAATTAATTAATTCCAAGAAAGCTTGCTGATAAATGCGCACGACCCTTCCTGCTCTCTCAATTTCGCACACTCTCTCGCCTTCCTCAATATCTAGAGAAGAGGGTGAAATGCGCCAGACATATTTCACCCGTGTCTGCCTAATTCATTAGCCAGTAGATGGGTACGGAGGAAAATACGCGCGTTTCTCTCTCTTGCAAGAAATGAATAGTCGAATGGTCTCTCTCTATTTTCCTATGCAAAAATAAATTGACAAGTTGGCAGATAAATGATACTAATTTGAAAAGAATTCTTTGAGACGGAAAAATTGCAGTTCTCGGAGCTGCTCGATTGTTAGATCGCACATGAAACATATTTTCATCAAAGATAAAACACAACGAATTTGGTTAAGTGAATAGAACTAAAGAAGCACAACTGCTTCCCATTCTGATTCAACTTCTAGAGATAAAGATAGATCGAGCAAGAGTCTTCGGATGCACATTCCATGCAATTTTTTCAGCCGTACCTGGCCTTACATGTGTAGCAAGCGTGCCCTGGCGACTATAAAATCCTTAACATTGTGAAACTGTACTAACTCTAGATTTACCCTTTGCAGACTGACAATTCCTCTCCGAACATCTCTTTTCTCATCTCTGGAGGGACTCTTCTGCTCACGCCCACGCAGGAACTTGGTGAGGGTTCTTTAGGATACGGTAGCCACTACCGGCATCGACAACTGACTCGATTACGACAGTAAACACAATGGATCGTATACCAACCGTAATTCGATCGTATTCCCAATCTACCGTATCCCTACCGTAATCAATCTTTCCAGCCTACTCGTCCTTCCACTGCGTGGCCACTTCCCCGCTGGGCACAGCGCGAAGTCCGCCCGTGGTGCTCAAGGTGATTGTTGCAACTTGGCAATTCTGGCTCTGTCCGAGTATCGCGGTCCCATTACAGTGTCCATGGGACCCCGAAACTCGGATAGCGCCGAAATTCTAAGCGACTTCGGCAACACGGGTTTTCTTTTATGGAAACAAATTTTATTGAAAAAGGAGCTTCTGTCTTATTAAACTTATTCGATATATTTTCAGTGTATTCCACGGAATCATCATTTTTGCAATTCTTCATTCATTCGAATAAGAATTGTGAAACATACTCCAAGAATCAAAAATTCACACCTCTCTGCACCATTTCTGCATTTTCATTCCCCTAAGTGAACAAATTCCATCCAGCTAAATGGCATCCTTTCCCCGGCGCGGCATTGTTTTTGCGCCTGCCTCAAACCGTTACTCTTCTGTCTTTTAACTTCCCCTCTTTCCAGCCAGCCTTCCTGGACGCCTTTCCTCTCACTCGATTCGATTCCTTCCCTCTACTGGACGGAGGCGCCTCGCTGCCCTGTCACGCGCCCGCCCATCAACCGAGTTCGTTTTAATTATTTAAATTATTATTAATAATAATTTAAATACTCTGAAAAACAAGATGATGCATCGATCGACCATTGACTGTGCATGACTGTTCGTATTTAAATAATATATACAAGAAATAACTCTTTGATTGTGCCACGCGACTCCAATTCTGATGGTGATAACTTGCTCGTGTAAGAGTTGAGTGAACCTCGAGTAGGGCTGTCAGGATGAAGAATTCGTCTCTTCATTCAGAATGCTCATCAGTCAGAGTGACGAGAAATGGAGAAATCGTATTCTTCACTCTGACATCCCTAACTGAGCTATTTCCTATGAAGGCATCTCGTCTCCACTCGAAACAAGCCCTGCCAGCTTATAAGCCCACTTAAACCCATCCTCCTCTTCATTCTCCCTTGCCTTCTGTCTATCGCATGCTCTAACATTTTTCCAATCTCCCCTATTTCCTTTTCCTCCCATCTACTCTGGCCTGCTAAATAGTATGGAAAAACGAGAGACAACAGCCCCTCACTCGTCTAAAGGGCGGAAGGAGGAGCGGAAGGAAGAAGAGACCCTCGGGCCGCTTAAATCTTTACTGCCGCCTCTTCCCCGCTTCTCCAATTGTGCCTCCCGTTGATGACAAATGGTGATAGCACGTTGTATCTTACGGCGTTCGTCGAGTATGACTGAAAAATTGGGAGCAATTCAACCGGTATTCACGTCTCTTCGCATCATATGTTACCAGTCAGAGAAGTCAGAGAGATGCGAGATGGGGAAAAGACGTTTGTTCCAAAACCGAGACGGTCCTCTATCCCTCAATCCCTGGAGAGCTGTTAGGGATCCGCCGCCGCTTTGCTACATCCATCACAGCTCCTCCCCATTTGCATTCTGTTCTCTCCGAGCCTTATCTCTCGGGCTGGAGGTTGAACATCTTCACTGAAGATTCTTCAGTCGAGTTCGAAATGCAGCATGCAACTTCTTAATTTTCTTTCCATCCATCACCTCAATAGTTCCTAACCCTATTTGCATTCTGTTCTGAGAGTTATCTCGGGCTGAACATCTTATTTCAAGCTCAAAATGCCGCTAGCAGTTTCTTCATTTTCTTTCTCCAGCTCTAATGGAGACATAGCGTGCAGGTCTAAGAGACTGTGACGTTTTCACCTGCCTTCCTTCACTTCGCGTTACTCGCATAGTACGAAGACGCACTCTCGCGATAGTATGGCTAACTCTATTCTACTCTCCCGTCTCTATCAGCGCGTCTATTCATATTTCGCCTACGGCCTGAATTTCGGCAGATGAGAGAACGAGGGAAGTTGAGAGAGCGGCGAGCGTCCGGGCTAACAAAGTTTAAGAAGGAGGATGGCCCTCGGGGCGACGTTTTCTCCCCTCTTTCCTACCCCCTCCTTCCCGCCGACCTAGGATGTACCCCCTTAGAATAGTATGCACCAGCCTCAGAATTGTATGCTAGAGATGGAATTCTAACCAATATTCAATTCTCGAATGATTACCTCATTTAGGGTGTTCCTGAACCTCAATTCGCTATCACCAAATTGTTGTATTCTGGGCAACGGCGCCCACTCTCCTATTTTTGACTTTCTGATTTGTATCCGTTTTTGCACTATTTCGTCAATTAGTGGAGACAACTGATCAAAATTCAGCAGCTGCTTCCATTTTTGGAAGTATTGGCAATTCCCACGCTTGACGACTCGAGCCATTGTTTTATTCCAGCCCTCTGACTCCCGTCTGACCAGTTTATGCACTTATCTCACATGGCTATATATGAAAATGCAACCGCCCATTCTTCCTCGATTTTGCCGACTCGAGTTATAGTTTGATTTCATCCCTCCCATCCCTCCCTGCCGCTCGAGAGACACTACCACTCGACGCGGACCGCGCATTTCGCAGCAAAACAATCAGTCGTGGAAGAGCGAGAGAGAGGGAGAGGGATGGGATAGGGGGGAGGGATGAGGGATGGGAGAACGCTCGCTCCGTTTTGGATGCTGTGGGGACTCATCTTTGGACTGTAGTGTTCTCCCAGTCCTCCTTTAATCATTTTCCATGTGCCCTTTCATTGCTGTGACCGACACCAACTATTCCATTCATTTTTACGGCATATTCCACCTCCACATCAAAGTCAGTCAGCCCAATCCCACTTATCAACTGTATGAAACGCATCCCGTAAAACCGCTTCGAGTGAGAGCAAGGCGGGGATTGAGAATGTTAGGGGACAATTCCCCCTTCTCCCCATTGTGTAAGATGTCCCCGCGGCTGCAGACATGATCAGATTCTCCTCCCCTCTCTCTTCTCTCCTTCCCTCCACTTTACACCCTTCGCCCGAGCCCCATCGCATCTTGATCTATCCTAGAAATTTCGTCTTCGTTCATTCAATATCTTGAGCGATGGAATGCGTTTCATCCGAGCTATGAACGATAGTCCATTTGTCCTTTTTTGCTATACTGATCAATCTTTGCTATCAGCTAAAAAACCCGAAAAAAAGCCAAAGAATCTTGCAAATTTCCTTCGATTCCCACGCTCATCATCCTCAAATTGCGCACATCTCTTCCCTACCAGCGAATTCCCACTGCGCTCGAAAACAGGCGTGCGCATTTCACACTCCTCTCCTGTTCATTTCCCATTCTCTTGCCTCCTCTTCTACACTTCAATTAGGCCCCTCCCCTCCCTCTAAGACCCCCTCCCCCCTGTCCTCCTGCCGGCCTGCCCCCTCTCGAAGACCCCTCTTTCAAGTGAAAAGCAATATCGTAAGAAGAAAGGTCCCAGGGCGTTTTGTGTGTCCCCGGCAGCTCTTAGAGGAATGCCTCTTCTTCTTCTTCTTGCCGGGGCCTTTCTCATTTCGGGCTGCCCCATCTGCCCCTCCCGCTGTCCTTGAGATCCTCGAGATCCAATAGGCTGTGCTGTCCAGGGAACGGAATGACTAGTTCTGTTCTGGGAAGCCCTTTCATGATAGTCTACCGTATCGCGGAGCACTGCTTCTAACCTGACCATCTACTTCTGGATCACCGAATCCGATGTCTAACAATACCCTCCCTCTATCCGAGTCCACGAATCCCGCCCGAGATTCATCCTCTAGATTATTCGTTCGCTTCGCTCGCGCGCTGGCCATTTGTCTGCGCGCGTGCGACGGGTGACATGTTCATAGGAGAGTCGGGGAGGAGGGACAAGGGTATAGGAGGGGTATAGGGGGATAGTGAGAGCCAATTCACCCCTCCTGCCCCTCCCCTATCCCTCCTCCTTCCTCAAGAGCGCCTCCTATATCACTAACGCATCCTGAGTGCGAGGCGATATCTCGGCAAACAATCCCCCCCCCGCGGATTTCTCAGTTTTGGAAGGGGCGGAGCCTCCGAGACTCCGCCCACTCATTCCCATGAGGCCAAGAGGCTATCGCTGCTGCTCAGCAGAGCCTTTACACATACACTCACTCATTTCGGGGACGGGGGTAGCTAGATAGCCCCTCTGGAAATCTCTCCCTTACTATGCCCATCTCATTCAATCCATTCACCCCCTCTCAAGAAGATGCCCCCTCCATTGAATGGCCCCATTACTGCGTAGTCCTCTTGAAGCTTATCTCGCCCTTTGCGCTATTCGTCGCTAAAACCTGGAAGTTCGTTGCTAAACACAGTAAGTATTCAGGCGTCTCCTCCCGATGCTACCATAGTCGTCCGGGAGTCGTTTGAAACGCAACAAAATGTCACTGCACGCCTCTGTCCTAATAGCTTCCCTCCCCTCTCACCTCACCCCCTATCCCTTTCCCCTCCTCCCTCCCGCTCCTTCTTCTATTCTGTGTATTTAGCCGTCAATGATAGCACATACAGCCTTCACTTCTCCTCTCTTCTCGCTCATTTAGATGAGATCGAGGCACTTCCCCCTATCTTCCCTTCACTCCAAACCGTTGGCAGTTCCAACCGCATCCCTTTCCCTTACACACAGTGTGCAGAGATGTGATTAGATTAGCGCACTGGAAGTTAGCCCCTCTAATTGGTGATAACCACTGACCGACCCAAACCACCGAACCTTGTGAATAGCAAGTAGCATCACCACTCCTTTACAACCATACCATGTAGTGATAACCTCGAAGTGAGTTAGAGCATCTAGCATGGTCAGCTTTCACTTTTCTCCATTACGTTCCCTCACGATTTGCCTGCCCCTGTGTCGCTTCCACACCACTACACGCAGTTTGTGGCGCTCACGGCGACGTTCACCAAACGTCGTCACGCGTCTGCACTCGCACACATGCACCACACACCATGCACATACTGCACTCGCACGATGCACTCACTGCACTGCACAGCACTGCACCAGCACACACTTGACTAATCACACCCATGCACCACCAGATGGCACTCGCACGAGAATGGAGCACACAATGAATTAACATGATGAACTTGCACACAATTGATCACTTGCACACATGCACCACACGCACTCACCGCACTCGCACGGCACACCACGAGCACCGCGCGTGCGTACACACACTGTATCAATGTCTCTTCTAAGCGTGTAATCCTTGTGATTCCTGCCCCTATCGTTAATCTGATAAATACACTACGCACCCCTTCTTCTCTTTCTCTCTTCGCATGCTATCGTGTATCAACACTCGTGTACAGTGTAGGGAGATGGTAGATCGATGCATCATCAGAAGATCAGAGATCAAAGATCAAAGATCAAGCACTTTTTATTACACACACAGCTTTCTGTTCCACCTCAAACAAGCAAACAATGATATAGTGTGCTAACAACCTGCAGTAGCAGCTGCAGAGATCAAAGATCAAAGCTGCAGCAGCTGCAGGATCAGTGCTTTCCCCCTTGGTGTCACTCAACTGTCTCTAGCGGTGTGTGAGGTGTGTGGTCTGCTTGATAAGGCTCTCTCTCGGTTCGCAGAGTCGTTGACCTACACGTGGCTGGTGAAGAATGAGGAGGACAGCGATGAGGAGAGATCGGAGATACTGGCACAGGTGAGGGCGGGTTTTGGTAGCCGACAAAGAAGCCATTGCTAGGCGGATACGGCAGTCTTGAAAGAGAAATTGTTATTCATCATTTCCAAGTTCGTAAATGCGTGTCTAGATATCAAGAGCACCCTGAGAGCTCAGCGAGTTCGCACCTAGATCGAGCAAGAACCTGCTCTTGAAGTTTTGATAGTGATCTTTAGTATCTAGGGATGACAGACCAATTTAAACAACCAATTAATCGTATTGAATGGAGATCGCTTATCGTTGGGATGTCTTATAATCGGTAGACATTAAAAATCGACCTAAATGTGGTCATTGATTAGTCCACATATTGGTGCTGAGCCCGCCTGTGAATAGAAGGCCGTGAAATGATTTTTATTATAGAATATCCAATAAAGGCAACGTAATCCCCCTCTACCGTACTCTGAGAGTAGAATAATGATGTCCAAAATCGATAGTCTACCGTAATCCCCACTCTACCGTACTCTTCCTTGCAGGACGAGCGGTTACTCATACATAGATCCTGAACCTATTCATCAATCGATAATCTATCATTACCGTAACCCAATCTTCCTTTCAGGACGAACGAGTCTTCACCTCCATCGACGGGACGCTCTTCTTCTCACACGTACAGAAGGAGGACGAGAGGAGGTGAGCACTCTCCTCGATTCACACGCTCTCTCGTCTCTCTGACCGACGAGAGAGTATGCAATGATAGGAGAGCGACGTCTCTTACTTTTACACGCTCTCTCGCTTTCTCTGACCGGCAAGGAAGGGACTTTTCTTCATTTCGCACACTCTCTAGGCCGTCGTTTGAACCGGCGAGAAAGCTTACAGAATGAGGAGATAGTATTGATTTTTTTTACAACCGATGGCGGTAGGCGAATATTCAACCGCATCCTCCAATCCCTTTGAGCAAGCACTGAAACTCATCCCATTGCGAAATCAGATAAATCTCATCTGTTGTTTTCGTTGCCTCATCTCTGACTGAAATGAGATTATGCAAAGTGGAGAGGTCGGAACATTGCACCGAAACGTATTCTGCAAAATCGCCAATGAAAACTGGCTTTCGAGAACAGCAGCGGAAGCCATTCTAGTGCAAAAAGTGACGAGCGCGAACGGCTTTTCTCCTCTCCTAATTGGCTGATCCGGCGGGAATGATTAGGCTGGATGTGTGGGAGCCTCTTGATCAGTGCCTCACTCCATTTTTTCGTGTTCTCTCGATGCGTTTAATGGGCGATAGAGCGAGGCGAATGAAGAGATAATATCTGGGAAATAGATTGAGACAAAGCAAAGCAAGGCGCTGCGTGTGGCAGGTGTCAGCGCCAGGGATCGGTTTGAATTCTCCGTCTTTCTGTATTTCGAAAGTTGATCTTTGATCTCTACTTGCACGAGAAGAAGCATAATCGGATCATAAACTTTATCTTTGATCTCTAAGTAGACAGAGTGTTGATCTTTGATCTCCAGATACGCGTGCTCTATCCGCGTGCCCACCACCGACTCGGGCCACTACGGTCCGTTCTTCCGTCTAGTCGTGCCATCGTCGCATGCTTCATTGACGTCCCACTTCGCCCCGAGAATCGATCCGGGGCATCCGAAAGTGAGTGGTAACTCTAATTGTGTGATGGAAGAATCATAGATTCTTGCTCTATTAAAGAACATTGCGAAAATACATTTTTTTCTCGACTGAAATTCACCGAGGGTTTCACTGCACGCGTCGTTATCATTCGACTGTGAAACATAACCGTCGTGTACCTAATTTCAAGTATTTTCCTGGAAATTCAATTTTCAAGGTTTTTCCGGACGTGCCCCTTCGCAAGGAGACCGTGTATCTAGAGTGCTTCGCATTTGCCAAGTGAGTTTGCTATCTATGATTGAATGACCCTCTAATTTCGCAATACTCACAAGGGAAGTCCGTGAACTGTCGCCGAGCTTTTCAAAATTGCCTGAAACGCCAAACTAGGGCTCCTCAAGGGAGTGCGAAATCAATTTTCAAAAACCGCTAAATGTCGAAGACGACGTCGTCAGAATCCGAGTACGAAATTGCGCGGATGGGATAAGCACATCTGTGCGCACCCCTCCCATCAGCTCAAGAGGCTCATTGGTAGAGCACTCGCCTAGGGATCGGGGAGTTGATGGTTCGACTCCCTTTGAGGGCAAACTTTTTTGCCGCTTTTTTCCAGTCGATTCTCTGATCACCGAAGGGGCATTGTGATATGGGGGGGGGGGGGG
>LS487527.1:121472-145410 GCA_900490705.1 Pristionchus arcanus
ATGGGGGGGGGGGGGGTGTTATATCACATTTCGAATTTGTTGTTCTGTTTAAACTTTGATCTTTGACTTTCCATTGATGATGTACGGCTTGGCTCGAAATGCTTTTCGTCTTTTTGCTTACCCTTTTGCTCTGGGGACGAGATGTCTGCGCGATTAGCACTACGTTATATGATTGATTTGGATGATAGCGCCGCAGTTCACCTAGGCCAATCCAATTACCGCAGCATTGCCGTCTTATCAGTCGATCTGTATGACCAGCAAGAGAGCACGCAGGATGTGGAGAGCCATTTCTTTGCAAGCCACCGTCTACTGTTGTTTTTCTCACTATCGCCTGATCAGTGCTTCCTTATAGCTATAGCCTCTTTGATCCATCGCGCGCGGTTCACCTCCAATTTCGCATAAAATGCAGTATCAACGGGGGCAATTTGCTCTGTTTGCGCCGGTCGATCGATCCAAACTGGCTAAAAAGAAAAGTGTGTGGAAATAGCCCCAACCGCTGCCTACTCTTATTCAGCATTTTTCTGAGATCTAAGACGGACGAGAGACTATGGGAAAGTGAGAGAGCGAAGACAGCAGAACAGTGGTCAGAGAAGGGCGAGATAGTGTGCGAACGGGAGAGACCGTCTTTCCCGTTTTTTTTTGCGGAGAAACTTGGTAGTGATATCAAGCCGTTCGTCGATCGTTTTGTGATCACTTCTCGTTTATCTGACCAACTCGAGCGCATTGCCCAGTGATTCCTCTCATTCAGCTCGTTTTCCCCCATTATCTTCGCTAATCTCCGAACTAATTACACGATGATGATGGGTCTTTGATGGAATGGGGGAACGGGGATCATAGAGTTGTGAGATAGCGCGCAAAACGAAGAGACGGGCCCATTCCCGAGCTTTAACGAGCATTCCGGGACATTATCCAAGCCGGGGAGATTAGGCATCTTCACTCCATAAACAGCCCCATTTCCTAATGGCCATGTTATGGGGTCAAAGAAAGTAATGGGCCAACAGGGGGATGAGTAAGTTAATCGAGAGATTTAGATGAAAGAAAGTGAAAGGGAATACAAGGAACGGTTCACAAGCTCTCTTGCCGGTCAGAGCGGCGAGAGATCGTGGGAAAGTGAGAGAGTCAGAGCGTGTCTTCAACGAATGGACTAAAACGGCTAAAACGCATTCGCATGAATGACCCAGATGATTACTATCTGGTTGCGATAACACAACAGCGAACGACGGGCTGACTTGATTAATAGCCTTGGATGGCTTCGAAATGGTCTCTCAATTTCATGCACTATCTCTTGGATCCATGGTCTAAATCTCTCACTTCCCCTGATCTCTCGCTTCTCTGACCGACGAACGAGCAGTGAGAAAGAAAGACCATTCCCATACCTTGAGTGGACAGGGGATAAAAACGGAAGAGAGTTGATAAGGGGACCTGTGGAAGGAAGGTCATGGCTGGACTGGTGATAAATGGCTCCCTCTCGATTTACGAAACTATCTCGTCCCTCAGAAAGAGTTAGTCAGGGTCAAAAGTAGATCAATAGTGGAATGCAAGGGGCAAAAACTATGCGATAGAGAGCGAGTAAAGGTAGTTGGGGTTACTCGCAAGCGGCGAACATCAAAGGACTCTTACTATTCTTGGTTTAACACAGGTATCGCGAGAGAATGTAGCAAAAGTGGGCCCTGTGGGAACTATTTTTTTCAAACTCATTTTTAAAATACCAAAATTTTATGGGAACATACCCTAACGATAAGAATTTGACACATCCTGTCAATTTGTCCCAAAGCCGGCTTTTAGGGAATTTCCGGTTCTGAACCCGGCTATAGCGTATCTCAGCTCCTAGATGAGCTAGAGACCTTTGGTTTGGCTAAAAAAATCCGGAAAATTATTCTGAACAACTTTCGTACTTTGACGAAAAGTGTACGACAAAAACTAAAAATACTATTCTCAAAAATATGAAAAAAATCGGATAAAATTTTTTGTAGCTTTTTTCTGAGGGTGCATTTTAAAAATTTTTATTGCATTTTTTGATAGTTCTAGGTCGGTAGTTTATAGGAAAAATTAAAAGAGAAAAATCGATTAACCCCCTTTTTGGGTTTTCCGTGTCCGAACGTCGAAAATCGTCGCTTTTTTCGATTTTTTTCGAAATTCGCCACACGAAATTGATCATAACTCGCTTCAAAATAAATATTTTCTCCCATTCTAAGTTGCAATGGATAGATGGGAGCTTGATCGACAGTTCCTAATTGAAAACTCACTCCAGGTCAGCGCGCTCATTAGGAGTGGTCGTGCGACCGAAAAAATAGTGTAACTATGGGGATACGGATTTTCACAAAAAGTTATTATATTTTTTAAAAAGTATCTATATATACCTCAAAAATCATCAGAGGGCAGAAATAAAACCAACATTTCCTTTGAGTAAAGTGCAGAGAAAGCGATAGAGAAAGTGAAGAAAGCGAAGAAAGTATCTCTTCATTGAAGAATGTTATGCGAGTTTGAATTTTTAGACTCTTCAATTTTCACAGCGCATTATTCAATCAAGTCCTTCAATTTCATAACGTAAGAGTACAGGAGATGATAATATTATTATGCAGCTTTGAAACTTTTGGGAATTCAGTTCAAGATTTTCATAATAATATAATTTCCTGTAATTTTACGTCATAAAATTAAACGTTTTAATTGCAAAATAATATTTTTTAAAGCTTTGAAAATTGAAGAGTCTAAAAATTCAAACTCGCATAACATTCTTCAATGAAGAGATACTTTCTTCGCTTTCTTCACTTTCTCTATCGCTTTCTCTGCACTTTACTCAAAGGAAATGTTGGTTTTATTTCTGCCCTCTGATGATTTTTGAGGTATATATAGATACTTTTAAAAAAATATAATAACTTTTTGTGAAAATCCGTATCCCCATAGTTACACTATTTTTTCGGTCGCACGACCACTCCTAATGAGCGCGCTGACCTGGAGTGAGTTTTCAATTAGGAACTGTCGATCAAGCTCCCATCTATCCATTGCAACTTAGAATGGGAGAAAATATTTATTTTGAAGCGAGTTATGATCAATTTCGTGTGGCGAATTACGAAAAAAATCGAAAATAGCGACGATTTTCGACGTTCGGACACGGAAAACCCAAAAAGGGGGTTAATCGATTTTTCTCTTTTAATTTTTCCTATAAACTACCGACCTAGAACTATCAAAAAATGCAATAAAATTTTTTAAAATGCACCCTCAGAAAAAAGCTACAAAAAATTTTATCCGATTATTTTCATATTTTTGAGAATAGTATTTTTAGTTTTTGTCGTACACTTTTCGTCAAAGTACGAAAGTTGTTCAGAATATTTTTCCGGATTTTTTGAGCCAAACCAGAGGTCTCTAGCTCATCTGGGAGCTGAGATACGCTATAGCCGGGTTCAGAACCGGAAATTCCCTAAAAGCCGGCTTTGGGACAAATTGACAGGATGTGTCGAATTCTTATCGTTAGGATATGTTCCTATAAAATTTTGGTATTTTTAAAAGGAGTTTGAAAAAATAGTTCCTGGGTTGCTTCATTCTCTCGCGATACACGTGTTAAAGCGTTTGAAGAGAATGAGTGGTCAAGGAGAGCTTCTCTGAGGGACTTCCTATCCCGATCAAGGCAAAAACAACAATACGAAAACAAACAAACAACAACGCCTCTTTTCAGTCCCTCACCATCCTACGGATGGGCTCGAGCCGATGGAAGGGGTCTGCCCCTTCGCTCATCCCTTCTCAATCATGGAAGAGTGCTGAGGATCGAGGCTGTTGAGGCGGGCGATGGAGGTACGGTAGTGAAATCGGGAATTGATTCATTTTCATTTTTTGTTTCAACAACTATGAGACCACATATCAGCCATTGCTATCTTAAGGCGACTTCAAGGCACCGTGAAGCGTATTTGAACTGAAATTCAAATACAGCAATCGTTTCATCATTTCACATTCATATTTTCTATGTGAGATGATTCCTATATTTGGCAACATTCACCAAATTGATATTTTTTATTGAAGAAAAATGGAGATGATGATTAGACCATTACTGTCTCATTGGAATTAAACTGCGCCGTGAAGCGCATTTTTATTTCAATGTAGAAGAAAAAAATCGAAGAAAATTCAAATTTGAAGATAAAAATATAATCCTATCATTGATTGCAGGTCGCTACGTGTGCACTGCGGGCAACGATCGGGGCGTCGCAACTGCGCAAGTGACGCTTGTTGTCAGAGGTAAATAGCCCAAAGCAGTACCAGAGCAGACCCGCGAGTGTACGATCTCGAGATTAACACGGCTCGCTGAATATCGGAACCCATCAGAAGCTCTACAATTTAGATTGAGCTTTCTCCTGATCATAATAAGTATTTAGCTTCATGCTTTCAGACGTGCCCAAGATCATCATTCCACTCGTCGATACACTCGTTGCCTCGGGGGAGAGCCTCCAACTGGATTGCCCTCTGTCTTCAGCCGATTCGACAACGACTGTCGAGTGGTTCAGGTGAGGGATTGGATGTCTCTCTCATTTCGCAATACTCTCTCTCTCTCTCGTTTGACAGACTGACGAGAGATAATGCAAAATGAGGAGACGAGAACATTTCTCCGGTTGGATGAGGAAACATAGTTATATGGTTCTGGGGAATTTGTCATCAACCGAGAATTAGAATTCAATATTACGAGGAGACTTGTATTGACTCTGAAACGTATCCAAAAGATCCGAAAGATTTTCATTTTTTTCAGAAACGGGAAGCCGCTCGTTCGCCTGCTTCTCTCTCACTCGCAACGGAAGAGGATAACGACAACCGGGTCGAGGTAATGACTAAGCACTTGCTAAGTATCCACTTACGTAAGGACTTACTAAGGACTAACGTCAGCCAAATTATCATATCACACACACTGTCTCTCTTTGTTGAGATTGCACCAGAAATGAGGAGACCAAAATTCGCATATTTTGAAAGCTATTTTCTTCTCATTTTGCACACTATCTAGCTGCTAGGCAAGCGAGGGAGTGTGTGAAATGAATAGACCGTGTCTGACTCTGTTTTCTCTTTGCACTATTTCATAATCTCAAAGACGTTCCATATTTCAGTCTCTCCATCTCGCCCATCGAGAAGGAGGACGCCGGCGTGTATTCTTGTTAGTTTTCTACACAATCCGATCACAATTATACCCAGAATCATCCATCAATTTTCGAGAAAAAAATCTCCTACACGAATTGACCAACTTTTTACAAATTCTTGAGATTCGGGCGCGAATTCAAAATTTAAATTCCGCAGGCATTGCCTCGAACGAGATCGGCGCCTCCTCGTCGTCGGCGCTCGTCGAAGTGAGGGACGTCGCGCCTCACTTCCCCGCTCTCGCTCTGCCAGCGAAGATATTCGCCGTGAAGGGATCGAGTTTGGTGAGTAGAGTTCTCATATTGGAAAATCATTTTCCAATAACACTAGTCTCCTCATTCCGCGCACTCTCTCGCACGATGAGCCGGGTGAGCCATTTGTTCTTCTTATTGGAAATCCGAAAAATTTTCCAATAGAGAATTTTATTGGCAAGTGAGAAGAGCAGAGCAGATCGCTCGCTTCATTTTGCACCCTGTCTCTCTTGCTCATAACAGCGATAAGAGACCATGCGAAGTGAGCGGAGCCAATTCCGGGCAAGTCAGTAAAAGAGTGAAATATCGCATGAACGAAGGGAGCAATCGCAAATTGTTTTTGTATTTTCGACCAATCGATTTGTAATCATTCGTAGATCATACCACACACAAATATAGACACCGTGAAACCTATTTCAAATCCATTCCATTGGCCATAAAACGCCTCTCACCTAAGAATCGTCTCAGAATGGCAGAATTTGTCAGCGGGACATTTTTCGGAATCGAGATTTCAAAGATACATCGTTACATCTTCCTTCATTTCAGTCCATTCCGTGCACGTATCAAGCTTCTCCTCAAGGCCGCTCGCATTGGACCGACGCCGGTGGGCAAATTATTGGAGAGGAAGGACGGATACGGTAGGGTAGAGCCGGAAAATGGTCAATCGAGGACTGATTTCTTTTCAGCGTCGATAATCGCGTCTTGCGCCTGGATTCGATCGGCAAATCGGACGAGGGACCGTATTTTTGCTCCGCACACAATCGAGTGGGCAAGGCGCACACCGTGACGCATGTGGTGGTGATAGGTGAGATTTTCAAATTAGAGATACCGTAATCAGGGTTGTGCTCGGTGAATTTCCCAAATTGGAATGCAGACCGTTACACACGCGGTTGTGATCGGTGAGTATTGCTATTTTGAGATACCGTAATCAGGGTGGTACTCGGTGTATTTCCCAAATTGTAACCGTTAGACCGTTACACACGCGGTCATGGTCGGTCAGTATTTCAAATTACCATAATCTTGTGGTGCACGGTGAATTTATCAAATTGCGACGGCACTGTGACCCATGTGGTGACGATCGGTGAGTAATGCTAATTGGAGATACTGTAATGGTTCTCTGTGATAGTATCAAATTGCAAGACACACTTGGTTGCGATTTACAAAATTAGAGATACCGTACTGGTGCATGATGAACGTAGCGAATTGTGATGTGCAGAAATCGAGGGAATCGGTTTCAACAATGATTAAACTTTTTTTGTGGTGACAAATGACTGCGACTAATCACTCACCACATTCTTCGCTGCGTCTTCATTACGCGAAATCTGAAACTCAACCGCGCGTCAAAAATTCGATTCGAATAGATCGCAATTCGTTTCACATTTGCTGATCAGAGATATGTTTCACATGGCACTTCTATGGATTACTCTGGTTTATCGTGACTACTAGTAAATTAGTTGGGGTGGGCGGAGTCTGAGCTGACTAGTAGTAAATTAATAGTTTGACTAGTTGCTGATTAGTTGGCTGCTGACTAGTTGCTTGCAACTAGTCAACTAGTCAGCAACTAGTTGGGAGGCTATTTGCCTACCCGTCGTTACTAGCACGCGCCTTGCCTATAAGGGCCTATTTTTCAGCCCCCTTCAGATCAGGGTCTGATCATCAGATGGCTCCCCAGTGTGGATGCCGTCGACTGCTATCCCCAACAGGGAAAGCCTTTTGTATGTGACTACCGTACATGGTCTTACCATGCATGGATCAGTTACAGTATGAGGATCACTCATACGGTATCAATCAATAATACAGTACCTATTCGTTTTCAAAAGTGGGCGGGGCCTATCCCCGACTAGTAGTAAATTAGTGGCTGACTAGTTGTAAATTAGTTCCCTGACTAGTGATTTCCCTATCCGCCAGCAACTAGTCAGCATACTAATTTACAACTAGTCACGAGAAACCAGAGTAGATGAGAACAGGTATTGATAGATGTCGGATCAGATAATAAAAGACAACATTCACCTCTAATTTCGCGGGCTCTCTCGTCGGTCAGACTGACGAGAGAGGAATGAAGACATCATCCTGACATCCCTCCTTCAGATTCGCCTGACGTCCGTCTCTCATCGCACGCCGTCGATGCCGCTCACTCGCCGCCCGCTGTGAATATCACTTGCGAGGTACAGACTGTTGATCTTTGATCTTTGGTTTCTAATCTCTGATTCTTGATCTTTTTACGGAAACTTGGGATCAGGAGGGCCTGGGGAGGGCTTATGCAAGGCTGCGACCCGTATTTGATCTTTGATCTCCAGGTCGATCTCTCGTGCAGCGGTGACGACTGTCCGGAGCCGTTGTTCGAGTGGACGCTCAACGATGAGCCACTGCAGATATCGCCTCTGAGACACATTGTCACGCCGCATGTGAGAGATTACTTACTGGCTTCGCTTTTTAGCCGCCGGACTTTCGGTGTGATAAATTCGCCGCATAATTCCTCGTACGAACAGTGCGAAGAGACGAATTTTTCATTCGGATAGTAGTGTTTATTAGAGTTCGAATCAAGGGCCGCCGTCTTTTCATTTATAGCAAAATATTTTGCTCGAAGACGTCACTATTCATCGATGACGTCACTATTCAACTATGATCTCTTAGGTGAAAGAGCGTCACCTCCACGGAAAGCGAATGCGACACAAGATGGATCTCAAGATCGAGAGGGGAAGCAATCGGATAGGGAGATTCGCGTGTAGTTCTCTGTTCGGAGCAGGGAAATCGGAGGTGAGAATAGAGCTAAGAATATAATGAACGAAGTCTCATATTGCATTCTCTTTCGCGGGTCTGAAAACCGATAGAACATTGTGAAATGGAAGAGACAGACTATTTTGTACAGCTTATGAACCAATATCTGAATTTCGAGTGGGTGTTTCTTACAGAATGCAAGACAGACCACGATAGTCCAATCACTGGATTTACAGCATCAGAAATAATGTCATTCAGATGGCTCACTGGGCTCCCTCAGCCCTTCCACCGTCGCCGATGGGAGTGAGAGTGGAGAGAAGAAAGGGAGGAAGGGGAAGAGTGTTGATACAGTGAGGAATTGATTAATTTATTGATTTATTAACAAAATATCCATTAGGGACACTTTTACGCATCAAACGATATGTTTCACATTCCTTTCATAAGGAGTGAATGGAAAGGGGAACTGATGAATAGCCCATAGCAGTCCCAAAAAAATGATTAATTAAGTTATATATTTATTTAATTATTTCAAGATGGAACATGCCTCCGTCGAGCAGGGAAGCGCGTGAGCCGAGCAGAGATGATGGAGAGAGGAGAGAGGTGAGTTCTTGTAGGCTATTCCCGTCAACATCTCTTTCATGTTTTACTTATGCTTCAAATATTCCATAAGCACATTTTTTTTCGAATGGAACTCGATTCTTTCTTCTTAAATGTATACGAAAAAAATTAATAACTCGATACCAGCAGAATTGCGGTTTAACATTCTGTTCATCAAAGATCATTATTCATTTCAAAGATTTGGTAATGTCAAAGAAGATAGAATAAGTGCGCATTCCCAATTCCATTATCACTCTTATTTCGCAGTCCGCAGTCGACGGCTACATCGTGGAGTACCGCACGAAAGGCGATCGTCGATGGAAGAATATCTCCCGAAGGAACGTCGAATCGATTGGAGAAATGAGTGCGAGTATCGAACATCTGGCGCCGAATACCTTCCATCAGGTAAAACAGAAATTGTGTTTGTAAAAGGAGTTTGTAATTCCTATCAAATATACGACCCTTCCCGAAGATGAATAGCTTTCGTGAAACATAACTGTACGGGTGGAGAAAAACTAGCAATATAATAGGGGTGGATTAGGGGAGGGAGAAGTGTGAGCATCGAGCATCCAATACCTTCCATCAAGGAAAAAAATTCTAGTGGAATAGCTGCATGCGTTGATCTCAAACTATGGATAAATTTTCCAACTACTTTGCGGTCAATGCATACTGCCATCCCGCTAGAATAGCTGTGTTTCACGAGAACAATATCTTTTGGGGAAGTTGTTTGGCTAGATTGCATTCTCATTTGATTAAAAAAAAATATAATAATTTTACTTCAGTTCCGCGTTCGTTCACTCTCTTCCTCCGGCCGAGGGGACGCTTCAGCGCCCTCCGATTGGATTCAGACGGCGCCCGCACCGCCCATCGAGCAGATCGAGGGACTGCGATGGACCGCACAGGTACGGTGGGATTCCCTTACCGTACTCAATTACAGTACTTATGGACCTGAATTAGATACCGCAGTCTTCCTTTACGGGATTAATGTATTATAATACAGGGCGTATACTAAATATTTTTATCGCAAAAAATCGATACTATCATTTTGCTACCCGAATACCTGATTTCCTTTCAATACTATGAGTCGATAGCCTACCGTAGCCAATCAATAAACCATTCAGGACGCAACGACCATCCTTGTTGAGTGGGATCCGATCGAGAGGGAGCATCCGTCCGGGGCGAATCTGAGGTGGGCGGAGCCTATTTCGAAAATCAATAATTTCCGTCCAGGTACCGCGTGTCGTGGGGTGACGAGCGTACGGCAAACGTCGAATCGAAAGAGGTTTGATCTTTGATCTCATGAATCTATCGATAATCATTGATTACCGTACCCTACCGTACTCTACCGTATCCCTCTCAGACACGCACTCCCTCTCTTCTCATCCGGGCTCCGCCCACCGAGTCGTGCTCCTCCCTGGTCATCTCCGTGCTTCCACTGAACGATGAGGGAGCGGGAGCGGCGGCGGCGAGTACGGTAGCCTTCCTGAACGCCAAAGGTACAGTATGAAGATGTTATCGGGAACTGACTTTCTTCGTTTTCCCTTTTTTTTGCTCACGATAAACGAACTGAAATTCGCATAGGTTTCACAGCTTGCCAATAAGGGAGTGAAAGGTTTCTAGAATGATGCTCGCCAGAGTGCTCGGTTAAGTCTAAAAATCACTTGAATGTATTTTTTTACAATTACGGTAGCATTCGATCGCCAATTGACTTCATTTCCAGGCGAAATTCGTGACGTCACCCTCACGAACGCCACTTCGCTCAACGCGACTGCCGTCCATCTTGAGTGGGCATGGCAGGAGAATCACTGTCACGCGTTGTATGGAGTTGAGGTGAGCTCATCGAAGATCAAAGATCAAAGATAGAATCTCTTTGAGAAAGAAGGACCCAAAGATCAAAGATCAACTCTTCAGATCACCTGCACCTCTGCTCTGTCTCCGCCCATCTCCATCTCCGTCTCGGCCGAGCATTCCAGTCACGCGATGAATGGATTGATGCCGTCATTGACTTACTCGTGCACTCTGAAGCCGTTTGATAAGTGAGGAATGGGGAGGACTAAAAAGATGATTGAAAAAAGTGAAAAAAATCAGTTACGTTTCACTAATCGTTCAACAGTCATTCAGCATTCTATTTGCAATTCCGTCGTGTATGGTTTTTTTCTCAACAATGATAAAATAAACATTCAGACGCGGCAACTTCGGCAAGCAGTCGAACGCGCTGCTCGTGTCCACTGAACGACCGCCGCCCGTTGACGCGCCTCTGATAACGCTGTTCGGATGGAGACAAGAGGTAACGGCCAGGAGTATGATAGTTGGAGGATACTGTAGCCGGGTACGGTAGTTGTGATGGAGACAGGAGGTACGGTAATCGGCACAGAGACCATTTGAAGTTCGGTTGTTAACCAGGTGGTACGATTCTAAACATAATGGTTCCGTAGTCGTCAATGGGTACGGTAGCTCGAATGAGGGTACGGTAATCGGACAGGAGTACGATATCAACAATAGATTTGTTACAGGATGACGGAAGCTTGTCCACCGTAATGGAGTGGACGCCGGTCCCCTTTGAGAAGGGCACGAGCGGAAACAGGTAATCGATAATTTAGACCTACCGTACCCTTCGATGAGTAATCCAGTTCTACCGTAATCTAACGTACTACAGGAGCGCATGGGGCTACAAAGTCTACATATCGATCGCTGACACGTTCACCGTCTTCGACCTACCGGAGGAAGAGCTGGCCAATTCATCCAAGCCGTCCGTGAAGCTGGAAGGACTGCAGGTACGGTAGGCCAGTTGGCGATCCATTAAAGATCAAAGTCCAAAGATCAAAGATTACCTTCCAGCCGGTTTACACGTACGTGGCTCGCGTGGCCGCCTACAATTCGGGCGGCGTCGGACCTCAGAGCGAGCCAAAATCGATAAGGCTTGGGATACGGTACTTCCAGCTGATTTCTTCCGGCTCCGGATCGACGACTGATTTTATTCGACTAATTTTGATGATAGTGTTGATTCAATTGTGGTAGATCGCTAGCCACTTCCTCCTTTTCCACATACGGGTCGTTCACCTTGTGATTATTGCTGCCAAATACATTATCGATTTTTTGTTTGTTCATTTCCGATTATCGTAACCCTTTGTTGACCGGTGTTGAGAGAACTCAGTGACCAATGACCAAAGAACTATTGTCACGATAAAAAGATTCATTTTGATGTGAGAATATTCCAACATGATGTGAGAATATTCCATAGCATTTTTCCACTTTATCAGCAGGGCTTGTAAGGTGTAAGGTACAGTTAGTGCCGCTCATGCAGCAGTCGTAGATCAGGCAGCGGGGGCCGGAATTCCCAGAGCCGGAGTTCCCAGAGCCGGAGTTCCCAGAGCCGGAGTTCCCAGAGCCGGAGCCGGATTGACGGCATCGGTGACGGTGGGCGAGCCAGTCTGCGAGGGCGGACCGGCTTCCGTCTTCTCTGCCGATGCAACCTGCGAATAGGAACTACAGTCCTGGCGATTCCCCCCATGAAAACAGGGCGCCCCGGGTGACCCCGGGTGACCCCCAGTGACCCCACGCCTCTGGCGCGTTCGGGCATTTTCAAAATGGGCCCAATTTGCTCGCATTGTGTTCAGCGATCGATTCTGCTCCGATTCATGTAAAAAATGTAAAATAAAAAAAATTCATTATTATTGAAAATTAATTTTGAAGAGACGGTCCGAATAAAACGATTCGTGCATCACATTTACAACCTACGGTGTTTAGCATGCGCTTGGCAATTTGCCAAGTTTTCACATTTTGCAGCAATTGTCATTTTTGCTTTCGATTCTGATTTCAATCGGTTTACTCTTGTTTTGGCACTTGTTTTCGTGTGGCTTTTAACTTATAACGTCCTCCGACTGTTCAGGTAACCACGTATCGCATCTAGGATGCCAAGATTCGGGACGATCGCGGAGGGAGGCAGCGATCGAGTCAGATAAGTGATTTAATGATTCAGTAGTTGCTTGTGCGGAAGCTTTCCAGGTACCGGATCTTCTTTATCAAACGGCAACAGATGAAACAATGGAAAGCTTCTCATATTTTAACGATAACAACAGGTATTATTTACAATTTACGGAAATACGGGTAATCATCTCATTATCCTTCAAAATATGACACCAGTCAGAGAAACGAGATAGTGCGTGAAATGAAAAGACGATTACCCGAATTGGAACTCTAGTTTGCATCTTTCCACTTAGTGTTTGTATCTTACAAAAATGCCAAAGAGAGTGAAATGGGAAGAAGCAGAACAAAATAATTAGTTGATATTTACATTTCCTCGTCGGGGGGATTCGAATTTCGAGGAATCCTTTCCCGACGCCTCGTGAGGTTATAGTTGTATCTGACGTAGAAGGCAATTTTAAAAGTTTATATAGAAATATGGAGTACCTCCTAACACAATGTTTCCACATCGCAGCCGCCTTGTTAGGATTAGGTTCTTTGAACTTTCTAAGGCACTGAACAGGAAAAGTCATAAGGTTTTTTTTGCTTCCTGAATCTCGAAAACAAAATCGATTCTCTGCTGATCTCTTTCGTGAATATTTACTCCAGCCTCATTCGGCAGTTGAACCGTATCGAATAGTATGCGAGAAAATTGCAATTCGCTCTTATTCAATCGTGAGATACGGGCAACCTCTTCGTCGCTAACAAACTTTGGTCCCATATCTGATGAAATTATGTGATTTTAGTCAACTTATTTTAGTATTTTTACATGCTCCGTCGGGGAAAGTCAACATAGTAGATACAATTCTTTGAAGTACTGAGTCTTGTTGGTTCAAACGGTTAATTAGAGAATCGAACTAAATAAAAGAGTATTCTAAATCACCCATTTTATTCAGGAATTACCTGTGCCGATGAGAGAATCGGGGGTGGAATGGCCGTGGGAGGAGGAGGACGAGGATTGAGATGAGGACGAGAAGGACGAGGATTGGAAGGAGGAAGGAGAGAGGGAGAAAGAGATCGACGAGGACTCTCGTTGCGAGTCGATCCTCCCATCAAAAGAGGAGAAGGAGATCGGCTCCTTATTCCTCCATAATTGGGAATAAGGCCGGTTCTGGTATGAAATAAATATTTGTTTCTAATATTTCTTGCACGTGTGCACAATGCAGTATCTCACTTGTTTGCAATGAAAAGGAAATTGTGTCACCTTTTGGCTGAAATATAAGAGGTCTTATTTGCCCCTTTCTTAGCCACAGGAGAGACTGGTTCCGCTGAAATATATTGATTTCTCCTGTAGACTTTCAATGACGCCGACCTTTAACAGAAACCCTCTTCAGTTTTTCTCCCTTGGATAGAATTGGAGTGTCCATTTTATACTGCTGTAGGCCCTTTGTTCTCTTAGGAAGAGGCTCCGTGCTCATTATTTTAGTCACTTCTGAACATGATTCTTCCGAGTTGAAGCTAAACAATAATACGAACCTTTTCCTAATGATCTAACGTGATTGTGACAAGCTGTCTTTGTTCCACCCATTACTACTTTCCTACTATACAATGTTCCATTGTCATGCCTGTATGACACACTAGCGCCGGGAGATACTTTTCCTTCGATGATGGCATAACCCGGAACCACTTCATATTCGTCCTGGTCAATATATTTGACCAAAACAAAGTCTTTCACCATCTGCAGGTATGAATATTAAGTATGCTGATCACGAACCTTTCAGCGGAAATAGTTAGTCCCCGGAAATAACGAGAAAAATGAGACTAATTTGCTATGTGTCGCAATATCATTATATTTCGCAATGTCATCAGTGCTGCATAATTTACTGAGAATGCTGCCTAGCTGCCCAATGAGCACGTCTGCAGCAGGTCGCAACTCAACACACATTATCAGTGCTGCAGAATTCATTCAGAATGCTGCCTAGCTGCCCAATGCTCACGTCTGCATCTCTCTCTTTTCATATTGATCAAACGTCCACTCCATCAATTTTTCGGCAATTCTTTTCCGTGTTTTGTGTTTTTGTATGTCACAACAACATCAAATAAAGAATAAACTTTATTTTTCAAGGCGTGATGAATGTCCCCCATTGTGGGGACTGCGTATTGAACGCTATTCGTGCCCAGCGGGCGATGGGCGTCAGCGCCCGCACTGCTCATTCCAACCTGCAGGCAATTAATATTAATGTATCATACGCCATTGTTCTGAGACGGTATAAGAATGAAGAGAGGGAGGAGCTTGGAGAAAGAAGGCAGTATCGGTTAGCAAAATTGAGCAAATATCTAATACATTACAGAAAAAGAGGATGTTTTATCCTATTGTCATTATATACATGTTCAGTTCTCAATCACTTGGTGATCGAACGGAGGAAATTGCTGAACTAGTACAGAGAATGTGTGAGGAAGAGAGAGAAACAGACGATGAACTTGAAACCGAGCAAGATGCGAGTCCAAATTTAGTTTCAATAACGAATTAAACAACTCACAGGTCATTGACGAGCTGGAAGATGCTCATGGCATCTCCATTACCCGTAGTGTTCTTCGCTCTCTCTTGAAATCGAAGGGCGTCATGACATTATCGGAAAAGTATGTATATCGATTAGCTTAAAAATCCTATTCACTATTCTAACATCTGAATATACTCATCCTATTCGGCTATGTAGGAAGGTCCCCGCAATGTCAGCCCTACAAATGGAGAAACGATTTAAATTTATCGATTCACTTTTAACTAGAAAGGAGTCATTCTCCAATTGGGTAAGTGACAAGTATGCCTCTAATTCTATCAAAAGACCACGACAGATCTGGAGTGATGAAAGTATGATCCAATTGGGCGGTAATAGAAGATTTATTCGGTCAACAGATAAATTCGATAAAAGAAGATTCACCGGGGTGCACAAATACCCGAAAAAGGTTCGTGGAAAAAACGAATTCCACGCATTTTTTTGGCAAATTTCAGTACATGATTTGGGGATGCATTACTTGGGATGGAGCCGGACCCCTCGCTTTCGTCGAGCCTGGGGAAACTCTAAAAGGACCCGCATATATGAGCATTATGGAGGAGTTCCTTCTCCCATTCATCGACAACTGGAGAGGGAGGGCTACCGCAATCTACCAGCAAGACGGTGCCCCGTGCCATGTGGCAAAAACATCCAAGGCCCAGTTCGCCAGTTGGGGCGTTAATATCTCGGAGTGGCCCCCGTCCTCTCCGGACATGAACCCAATTGAATACATTTGGCGGGATTTAAAACTTTGGGTTAGAAAGAACAGAAAGCCCAAGACCCTCCCCTGTCTCAAAGATGCGATTTTATACTATTGGTCCCACATTCTCACTAAGGAAATTTGTCGCAAGTATATTACCCACATTAAGTAGAGACCGCAACGTGATTGATCGAATCTATTGTTAGGTCGTGTTTTGGTGCCCAACGTACCCCTCTTGGTCTGAATATGATCATACTTTTTACCATTTGTCGATATCTTATCTCTGAGCCTAGTTACGGTCGAAAAATCATGCGAAAAGGGCACAACAGAGAAGTGCCAGAAACCAGCACTAGGCAAAAGAGGGCGGAGTCTCTTCCGAGCTCATTCCCAAAGTTCAACGGTCATAGCTCCATTGAGTCGTGAGAGACAATTCTTGACGGAAATCGGCCCCTTACCCAGGCTGCGCGCGTGCTATTCACGACGGGTTAGAGAACAGCGATAGGAAGGGGGTGTGAGGGGGCGGAGTTTCGCGCAGCTTTGCATAAGGGACGCGAAAGGGAGAAGGGAAGAGACGAAATTTGAATGCGCGCTTGCGGTAAACACCGTAGGTTTGGCTAGCGTTACTCGCGTACAGCCGATATTTCATTTGCAATTGGCAATTCGGGGAAAACATTTTTTGTTGTTATTTTTGCTTAGAATTATCTTTTTAAATAAAATGAACAAGTCACGAACCCGGCGCTTTGATACGACCATCAGAAGTGCCTAAATAACACTACTCGACCACTTTGATCTCGTTTTTGACCGACTTACAATGATCCGATCATAGCGCCGGTTGGGTCATTTATAGAGGATGTCACGGCCTATCTAACGCAATTTTGATCGAGTAAATTGATTGAGTATTCGCTTTGCCAACTCTCGGCGCAGGTTTTGCCCCCTTCCCTGTCCCTCCCAAGTGGGCGGAGCTTGCGGTCTCTAACATTAAGAAGAACATGCTGCACATTCATAGAGTAAAAGGAGCCCCCATTATCGATCAGTGGGATGATAATAATTAAATACACTGACCGTTCTTATCCTTTTCGTTCATTGTTTCTTTTTCGTTGAATAAAGAAGATCCGGTACCTGGAAAGCTTCCGCACAAGCAACTACTGAATCATTAAATCACTTATCTGACTCGATCGCTGCCTCCCTCCGCGATCGTCCCGAATCTTGGCATCCTAGATGCGATACGTGGTTACCTGAACAGTCGGAGGACGTTATAAGTTAAAAGCCACACGAAAACAAGTGCCAAAACAAGAGTAAACCGATTGAAATCAGAATCGAAAGCAAAAATGAGAATTGCTGCAAAATGTGAAAACTTGGCAAATTGCCAAGCGCATGCTAAACACCGTAGGTTGTAAATGTGATGCACGAATCGTTTTATTCGGACCGTCTCTTCAAAATTAATTTTCAATAATAATGAATTTTTTTTATTTTACATTTTTTACATGAATCGGAGCAGAATCGATCGCTGAACACAATGCGAGCAAATTGGGCCCATTTTGAAAATGCCCGAACGCGCCAGAGGCGTGGGGTCACTGGGGGTCACCCGGGGTCACCCGGGGCGCCCTGTTTTCATGGGGGGAATCGCCAGGACTGTAATCGACGGAGAACAGTTTCTGGTTTTATAGGTTTTGAGGCAGTTTAGTTCCCAATCTATATGGGAAGTATCTAGATGTTCATCACTGTTGCTTTGTTCTTATTCCATCCGTAACCAATATTTGGCAACATTTCTTAAATATTTTCACAGTATTTCAACCTCGCAGTATCTCAAAGCAACGGAAGCAAAGAGATGAATAAACCTTCTCTGCCGAGGGAGCAGTCTTATTGCCGAAACTCTCCTGCCACAACAGGTGGACGGGCGAAGGGTCGGTCGACGTGCTCTTCGAGAACTTGACCTCAATCACCTGGGCTCCTGAACGGAAGGAGAGTTGTGTGCGACGACGTTTAGGAAACGTCGTCTCATCGATTACGGTGGTCGGCTACACCACCCACCATCGTACACGAAGGGCGGCTTGTTTCTCCTTTTGAAGTCGTCCGGCAGCGTGATCGTATCGATGAAAGCGACGAAGACGAAGAACCAGTGCTCTCCCGTCGCCTGAATGGTGTACGCGAGTCGTGTGGTCTGGCGACGTTTAGTAAACGTCGCAGCACACGCACACACTTACCTCCTTCAGGTTGGAATGGTGGCTGATTTGCCCGGAAGTAGCACGCCGAGATGCCTTTTCACTGTGAAGATTTGACGGCCAGAAGTGACCACCTGAGTGTATGAAAGGTTACGGTAGTTCAAGGATACGGTAGGTTAGTTTAAAGATAAGGTAGGTTACGGTAGCTCAAATGTCATTTCGCTCATGATTCGCCAAACGGTTAGATTGCCCTAATGCCCGAAGCGGATGCTCCCCGCGGTGTCAACAGTGGGAATGGCAAACCCTGGTGTGATTTGCGGATGCCGAACTTGCAACCCGAATGTGAATTGTTCGAAACGTGAGTGAGTGGAACTTCAGGGGGTCATCCGTGAGATTCTTACGTACCTTGAACGCCAGATTCTTCTGCGGATGATTGTTCGTGATCTTCATGAGGTAATAGGCAGGCTGAAAGAGTTACTGACATGGTGTGGCGAGAGGCGACGTTTAGTAAACGTTGACGATCACACGATCATTTCATTTTGTCGTGTGCACTGTTTCGTACCTCAACACCGAACGGTTTGCACTCGAAATCGATCTTCTCGCGAGGAACGATCTCAACTTCCTTCGGCAGCGGAGTAATTTTCACTGCGCGTCTAACAATAAGATAGACCGGGAGGAAATTCTCTCCTGAATGGAACTCAGATCACGGTAGGAAGGGGATACTCGTCAGCATCATACAGTGAGTAAAATCAACTACGCGTACAAAAATGATAGGCAATCAATCGTGGTTTGGGATACTGTAGACGGGATACTGTAGTCTGGGATATACAGGGTCATATTGTAGGGAGTATTGAGAGAAAATTGAGTTGACTGGAGCTGATACAAACAATTTTATGCAAAATGAAAATAGAATACTACAACCAGATTCTGAAATCTATGCAGAAGCTTAATCCTTCTTCTTGTCCGATTGTGAATACTACGTCAATGATACCTTGACGCAGGGCGACGTGCACCGGAATGTCCGGTGAGAAGAACGTTGTGAGTAGGGCTGTCTTGATGAAGATTAAATCTCTTCATTCCTCGTACTCTCTCACCGGCCAGAATGACGAGAGAGTACACGGAATGAAGAGACGGATTCCTCACCCTGACAGCCCTAGTTGTGAGCCATCTCGGACCTACAAGAAAGTGATGATCTAATGAGTACTATCATAAATACTGACTATTTCCGGGAATGGAATAACAAGCTCACCTCTGATTACGAACTTTAAATTAATTGAAGAGACAAATCCGACGATGAGCTGGAGTAGACAGCTAGAAAGCGGTGAGGATTCAAAAGTGTATTCATGGCAAACGTTCAAGTAAAGGTACGCATGGATATATTGAGGCGTGAATAACTAGGACATGAAATGTGAGCAGTAAAGAGTGAATGCATTCAATTTGTGGACGTGCAAACGCGCCGACAAGAGGAAGGAATAATGAACAATATTTTGAGAACGAATATATATATTTAATAAAATTGAAAGCGAAATGAGCGAGAAATCAAAAGAATTTCAAGCGAAGAGGGAGGGCTCTAGTGGTCAACTGATGTGGTTCTAGAAGAGAGACCTCCCACTCTTTCTCTGGTTCCCTCGTGGTCATCGATTTCGTGGTCCACGTAATCCCCCGGGATAGAGTATTCCGTGAAGCGAGAAGAGAAGGAAAAGAGGGAGATGAATTATTACAATTCTATTCAATCTTGTCACTCAGTGACACTCACATTCCAACTCCATCGAATATGGCTATCATGAATTAACCATCACAGACGGTGTATATTTTTCTTGTGTTCATGCGCCAATGACTCATCATTTTATGATACATGAAAATTGACTACTACAACATAAGATACGGAAGTCTATGCCGAATCGAAAGCTTGTCCTTCATCCGCATGATGACTATCGAAATTGTAACCGGACCTTTCACTGTATCTCTCTTTTCAAACGCGACTTGCTAGTGGGAAGACGATTTGCTCATTGGACCTTTGAAGCATCCAATCCAGTGTTTTCCTCATGGAGAGTAATGTTGATTTTGGACCTGGAAGTTATCTGAGAGCATCAATTCGACAAACGTCTCTTCATTTCCGGGATATATAACAGATGCATATACTCACTGTTAGCAAAAAATCGATGCTAATCATTATCCAGAAAGATCCGGAGGTGAGCTGGAGTAGGCAGCTGAAAAGCAGCAGTGTGATCCCGAATGGCTACATTTGAAAAGCAAGCAACGATGAAGTAAGAAACGTCAAGAGAATTAATTAAAGAAGGCGTCCCACGAACCGCGCGAGTGACTATGCAAAGTGAGGAATGAGAGTGGCGCTCTCCTCATTCCGCACGCTCTCTCACTCGTTGCCTGCTTTTCAGGGTCACTTGGCACGCAGCCAATTGATCATAACTCGGTTCAAACGAAAAATAGTGACTTGGGAGTTTCGAAAGTGTTATCGGGTAACAGCGACCCACCACCTCACATCGAGAACTCAGTTAGCCAGATATTCGTGGGAAGCCTTCTTTAAGGATTAAATGAAGCGGAGTAGCAAATATTGCAGTCTGCTGCTGCTCTAGAAGTGATTCGTTCGCTTCCATTCTATCGTGCGTGCTATCTTTCCCGTCCCCCGCTTTTGCATTGATTATCACTCCTCCGCTCATGGCCCGTGATGGCTTTGCCGGGCTCTCATTTTGCATAATCTCTCTGGCCCACTCGAGCAAGGAGAGATATCGCGAACTACTTCGAGCTCCCTCCAGGAATAGATTATGGCGACACGAAAGAGAAGGAAAGGAATGCGCATAAGTTTATTGGTGAAATATGATTGATATACAAAATTAAATACTACAATTGAAATCCAAACAAAATCGAAAGCTTGTGTGGCCCATCGATTTCGGCGATCATCTTCCCTTTCAGAAGAACATCGAGAGCGGGGTCATCGACCTCGTCACGCTTGGTGTATGGGAATTGAACGGAGTTATTTCGAACAGCCAATTTCCATGTCTTCGTTGAAGAAGGTCCGCATTTTCTTGGTTCTGTAAAAGATTGAACTTACAATTATGCCATGACTCGTTATCGACTAGATTGTTTGACACAATTTAGAGAATAAGAATAGTAGCATACCTGTGTCAATGAATGTTTTCTGGTTCTGTATTGTGGAAAATTGCTCTCTGATGAGCTGGAGTAGGCAGCTGAAATACAGTTTAGTACACTTCAATCAACTTCAAAAACATTGACGAACAGTAAATACTGGAATTACTGATGTGAGAGAAGGGTGAACGTAAATCGATTGACACTGCTTTGGAAATAGTAGAGACTAGCAGGCGCAATAATAGACGCAAGCGCATTGAATATCCATAAACAGCCGAATTGTAGTAGTGGTCAAATGGCACAAATCTAGAAGAGCCTGTCTCCCTATCTCCCTCTTTTCCCTCGTCAGCGCTCTCCCCGTTCACTCTCCCTCTTCCTCATCGATTCACGCTCCTCTCTCACGCTCGGGGCTTACATGAAACGGTCTCTCCATTTCGCACTCTCTTTCTGCTCGAGTGGTGAGAGAATACGTCGTGTGAAGACAGCGACTCTATTTTCGTGCTCTACTCAAGAATAATTACAGTTCAATTCGTGCCCCCACGTTCTCATAATTTTGTGGCTACAACATTGCTTTTCTACCACGCAATCTCTCCTAAAGCAGTACAGGGCCGAAGATGGTATACGATCGAATACGGCTGGAATTAGTTCCACTCTGACTTTTTTTGTGTTGTATTGTACGAGAACACCATGACAAGTGGACTCATTTTGATTCACTTTCCTGATGATCTGATGATCTGGTCATTAATAACCAGATCAAGATACAATGCATTTTTGTACGAAATGCGTTTATCAATACAACAATGAACTTCTTATGAAGGTACTTTTCATTTCGTTGAAGTGGCTTAAGCAGTGATCTTGCATCGGACATTAATTAATTCTTTCACACTCGAACGTACTCTCTACTTCGGATCTTGGCTCAAATATCTGGTCGAGAAATGGGTTACTTGAACCTGAATGAACCATGCATGAGCTTAGACCACGATAAATGATAAGTTACTGACCAATTTTTAGATTGATGCAATTGTATTGTCGAGAAGAATTGCCGAGCTGGAGTAGGCAGCTGAATTATAATTATTGAATGTGCGGCAGCAATTCTTTTTCCGCGGATAAGAACATTCAGGTCATGGACAGTAAGTGCGAAGTAGACGAACTACAGGAAAAATGAATAAATCTATTGAGACGCGCAGCACTGTCAGTGTGAATAAGACGTCTCTTCATTCCTCCTACTCTCTCACAGGTCAGAATAACGAGAGAGAATGAAGAGACGAATTGTTCCCACTAACAGCCATAGCTAGGATGAAGATAATCGACATGAAAGGAGGCAAAAGCGAGCGAAAAATAAAGTACAACCAATGAGAATAACAACCTCGCGAGCACTCGATAACGAACAGCTGACGGGTAAAGGATGCATTTGACAGCGAAGGCAATCGTTCGAAAAGTACAACAAGGAAAGCGCACAAAGCGATAGAGAATAACAACCCGCTCCCCTCCCTCGAGCGGTCGATATCGCGACTCGTGAGCAGTGAGAGTACTCTCTTTCTTTCTTTCTCTTCCCGTCTCTCTCTCATCTCTCTCTCGCTTTACTGGTCACTACACACTTTGTGTTGGCTGGATTGCAGTTCGTATTCATTTTCTCTTCTCTCTTTCCTCTCTCTTTATTATACACTTTCCTTCTTCATTGATTCTCCATTTTCGATTTTCCACTATTTCCTTCACTCATGCGCTACATAAAAAAATACAGTTTGATACTCTCTTTTGTTATTCAATTGTTTTGTGCAAAACAGTTTATAATTTCAAATATTGATATTTGTTTCAGCTGCCTACATCAGCTCGTTGTCTGAATTCAGTATTGGAACTGCGCGCAAATAATGGAAAATAAAAGGTGAGTAATCTTGGACAATTCAATTATATTTGAAAGTGTGTGAAAAATGTGTATTTTAATAGATTAAAATCTTTAATATTTTCAGTTCACAATAACGACTAAATGGGCAACTACTCGGGGACCCATCGCCCCACAGCCAACCATCGTAATAAAAAGACTAATTCTAATCGATCGTCCTCTGATGCCATAACCCACTAAAGTAGAAAATGCATTTCGGAAAAATGGTACTCTGCAGCATGCTTGAAATAAAGGATTGTATTGATTTGCCTTTGAGATGCCAGCATTACCACTGAACATTTTATTTTTGGAAGAAACATATTAGGTGGCTTAATATGATAACTCCAGTTACAGACCGAACCGAACGAACCGAATGACCGACAGAATGATATTGTGAGGGGTAACAACTCTCGTAAAAATGTATTCGCAATACTTTCTTTCTCACTTTTGTAGTTGACCTTGCTCGACTCTCTGAATTCTCTGATATTGAGTCGAACTTCTTTCAATCTTGCCATTGAGAACACCACGAAAAGTGCACACTCGCACGGTTTGCACACTTTAGTCTCAAACGATCTCACCCATATTAATTTTTTTTTGAAATTACAATTGTAATGATTGTAGATGGAAAAGCCTCAGGCCCTTTTATATTTGGACGATATTTTGCCAACTTTTCTGGTACATTTAGGGTTTATCAAAGTCGAATATGAAAACGTTAGCGTGGGGAAGTTTAAGCTATTTAAGGCGTTGTCGGAGTTCCTCACTTGCCTCCCAATCTTCTTGACATGCGGACGGACTCGATCTACAACATGCAGGAGGGATATCGACTAGTATAAATAAATGTAGAGATGTACCTTGGATTTGCAATATTTCAACATTCTCTCTGCAGCAGCCTTGCCAGTCACCGCGCGATACTGAAAATCATGAAGCGTATTCGTTAAAGAATATATTAAATAATAAATAAA
>LS487527.1:149958-188773 GCA_900490705.1 Pristionchus arcanus
AAAATCAATAAAAAATAGATTTGGAATCCTCTCTTGATTCCGGTCCGATCTGTCCTACTCGCTCCCGATGCCCATGGCTCCGCGAAAAATTCCATTTTACAACTTTATTAATTAAAAAATCGAAAAAATTTCGAAATGGGCGTGACCGCCATCCTGTACAACATATAATGTGAAAGTTTCAACAACTTTTATAAAATGGGTATTGAGATATTCCAAGAAATCTGATTTCGACGTGACGTCATCTGGAGCCAACGGATGGACCACGACCAAAGTGAACATGTCTATCATCATCAGCACCCTCAAGAACCCCAAATAGCATTATTTCAGAGAATTTACATTTTTGAGCTGTGCCAGACCTGTCTAGATTTGCTCGATTCTTACACAAACGGCCTCATATCGAGCCAGAAAGAACCTTCAACGAGAGAATAACAACGTCGAGCGGTCAATACTGAGTGGGGACGAGAGTGGCTCCCCTTTCTTTCTCTATCGCTCTCTTATCACTCCCCCGTCTCTCTAGTGGTCAATACACATTCGACTGAGCATCTACTATACTCCCTTTCTTCCTTGCTTTCCCTATCAGTTATCTCTTTACTTTATTATCCTGACAATTGATTCCGCAATAGTGTGTATGTTATTATTCCTTTCAGCTACCTACACTAGTCAGCGACCATGAAATATTTGTGAATACTCGCTGCAACATGAGAAGTAAGTGATTATTATTCAGATACAATCTGTCCCTCTTATTTGTCAATTATCTTTCATCGATCAGAGAAGTGAGAGAGCGAGCGAAATTGAGAAAATCTGACCATCCCCAGGGCAACATTTAGTTCGCGGGAACGTTGGGCTAAACTGCTTCATCATTTCAGTGACTTCCTGCTTCTCTCTAATGTTTCTGCACGAGACAGGACTCAAGGCGACTCGAGAGAACTGTTCTATGGAGCGGTCTTTATGAAGAAGGATTAAAGGTCTTCATTACCGTCAAAGGATTCAAAAAAAAAGAAGAACAATAAGACGTATTTGTTGATTGTTGTGAAATAAAATAATGAATTATTGGCATCAAGTGTGTTTGCTACAGTGAATCACACCAAAATCATTTTGAGGGCTATAAAGAATTATGAGAAGTTGGAAAAATTAGCACAACCTCGAAGATTCTTCACGAACTCTTCTTCTGCTCAGTGTTGTGAAAAGCACCATAACAACGGCAAAAATTATTTATCGTCATTCAACAAGGTTGAAATATGCTTGCCATCGAATGCAATTTATCTAAAAATTCTCCTTTGCTTGTGTAGTCGGAAAACAATTACTTGATATGCTTCGGGCAAATATATTCTTCATTCTAGTGATCCTAATATTAATCATCATCTTTGTAATGCGCAGTTCCACGTTCAATAGACGAATCAAGCATCGAGAAGGGGCCATAGAGTTCCATTTCATGACCTTTCGAATAGGGCTCACGAGTTCAAGGTTGCGATGAAACGCGAGCGCCTCAAGCCGATTCCCCCTCTACGCCGGAACAGATATGTAGAGCTTCGAAGAACTTGTGAGCGTAGTTGACACTGCAAAATGAACAATCTAATTGATCACTAATAATACTTGAAACACCGCAAAGTGACTAGAATAGAGTTTTGAATTTTTATGCCGGAAAAGGATGCGCCGTACTCGCAAAAAATGGCTTTCATTCGGAATTATACGAGGTGAGAAACTAACCTTTATTTATCCATAATTTTTGCAAAATATTGTCGAGAAAGTTCCCGGACGAGAAAAAGAGCTGGAGTAGGCAGCTGAAATAATTGTTTATTGAAAAAATGCATGAATTTTTAAATGCGGAATGAATGAGTGACATAGAAGGAACTAATTTAAGGAGAGAAAGAGACAGTAGATGGACAAGCGGACAATACTCTGCCTGGGAGTGAGAGTGGGCGTCTCTCTTTCTCTGCCGCTCTCTCACCGCTCCCTCATCTCTCGTGTGGTCAATACACACACTGGGATGGCCGGGTCGTTGTGAGTGTCACTGCCTCTCCCTTTCTATCCGTCTTTATCATTCTTTTCGAGCCAAACTCTCATCTCGCAGCTTTACCCTCTCGCGAGAGTTATCTATTCCGTAATTCATATTCGTTTCTCTTCCTTTTTTGCGCTATTTTTTGCTGTACGTCACTAAGGCAGCTTCGATTTATAATGAAACTATTCAGCTGCATACACCAGCACGAACTACGGATTTCGGTACCGCAAGACAGGTATGGGCAGATTGTAAGACTACACCAACGATGACGAAGAGCATCTTCGAGCTTGAGGTTAGCGCAGCTCATTTATTCTAGGATTGTATGAAACCTTGGAGTCACGATATGTAGTGACCTTTTGAGAAAGGGTGGCAAATAAATGAAGTATTAGGCGAAAGTATTATTTAGATCGAATCAATGGTTGCTGTGGTTGGCATAACTGTTCTACTGAACTGCTCTACTTTCAGACCACGACCTCACGAGAACTCTTCTATGCCGCGTTCTATGCATCTATCTGAGATTCAGAAGTACTAGAGATCTCTCGACGCCACGTGCTTCTGATTTGAGTTTTTTGTTGACATCACTACTTTTCATGATAAGCGATCTCGAAAGATTCAATGGATTTCGCGATAGCATTGTAGATTGTATGATAAATCTTTCAATCCGATAGCGCCGTTTTTCTTTATACCACAATAAATAAGACACGATGCAATTGTCAACAAAAATAATTAGTTAGTATCTTCGCACCAATACTTATCAGTGCAATTGGAGAAGTGGTAATGGCTCACCCCTCACACTCCCAGAAATCGATTAAAAATGCTCAATGAGACGACAACAACGACGATTAAACAATCATTTATCACCATACAATATTGCGTCCAGTTTGGAATCTCGATAAGCGGGGATGGTCTTAAGACATTGTATGCATTTTCCCGACGATGAGCACAACTTCGCATTTGATTGAGACAGCAGTTGAAGTATCGGTTCTTTCACATCTTTCCGAATCTGTGCATTCCACTCATTCCGCTTCTACTACCCGGTCGGATCCGAATTACCCGTCCCACATTTCAAACTCTACATTTCAGTGCCTTCTTACTTCGACCGAATAATTCTACTCTGGAACTAATTCGTCAAAATATAGTGGAAAGTTCCGTATTATCGATTTCACGGCTATGAATGCTAACTGGTCTGAATGAATTCTGAGGCCAAATGAAGAAGCGACTTTACTAAATTGTTGATTGTAATGAAATAAATTACTGTCTTCCGTGTGTTCACTCGTACAGTACCGCTCAAAAGTTTGGAAGCAAAATTCAAAACCTCATAACTTTTTTTTAAAATTGAGATAAATGCCCACGGTCTGGAGTGATCGAACGTAAAAGTATTGGGCAACAACCTCATGTGGTGAATTGGTCAAGCGTTTCTCATAATCATTCGCCGTACTTGTTTTGTCGAGGGGTGGTCGTTTTTATTTTTTTGAACCTCTACGGATTATTGCTACCCTTTCATTCTTTCTGTAGTGATAGTAGTACCATTGGTGTATATGATCCACTATGGGAGCCGTTGAGCGCATTTCGCAACGAGCGAGGAAATTTATTTTTCGACACCTCTAAAAATTCTTCAAATCCTCATAACTTCAGTCTAAATTGAGATACAGGTCTGAAATTTTGCAGGTAGTATTAGAAAGTGGTAGTGCACAATCCTGCCAAGTTTGAAGCAAATCGAACAACTGCAACGGAAATTCCAAAAATTTCGTAATTAGATTTTCAATGTCTTAAAAAAACCATTCCCGTGATGAGAAAAATCTGAAATCATGCATCAAAGAGAGGAATCTATTAGTGAATATGTGTGCGAAATTACAAAACGAGAGCCTCATTTTGGCGCATTTTAGGAAGTCATAATCGCAGGTGACACACTTGCTAAAATGCAGCACAAGCTCAATTACTCGATTGAAGAATCGTGAAGAATCGTGCTCTTTTCGATTTTTTCCCCTTCAAATGTGTTTTTTGTGTCTTCTGAAAACACTTCACGATGATTTCAGCGAAAACTTCACCACATTCGTCATGTTCGAATATACCAAATATGAAAAATTTCATGAATTCTTCTATTGTACCTCATCGATTATGACTTCCTAAAATGCGCCAAAATGAGGCTCTCGTTTTGGAATTTCGCACACATATTCACTAATAGATTCATCTCTTTGATGCATGATTTCAGATTTTTCTCATCACGGGAATGGTGTTTTTTAAGACATTGAAAATCTAATTACGAAATTTTTGGAATTTCCGTTGCGGTGGTTCGATTTGCTTCAAACTTGGCAGGATTGTGCACTACCACTTTCTAATACTACCTGCAAAATTTCAGACCTGTATCTCAATTTAGACTGAAGTTATGAGGATTTGAAGAATTTTTAGAGGTGTCGAAAAATAAATTTCCTCGCTCGTTGCGAAATGCGCTCAACGGCTCCCATAGTGGATCATATACACCAATGGTACTACTATCACTACAGAAAGAATGAAAGTGTAGCAATAATCCGTAGAGGTTCAAAAAAATAAAAACGACCACCCCTCGACAAAACAAGTACGGCGAATGATTATGAGAAACGCTTGACCAATTCACCACATGAGGTTGTTGCCCAATATTTTTACGTTCGATCACGCCAGACCGTGGGCATTTATCTCAATTTTAAAGAAAGTTATGAGGTTTTGAATTTTGCTTCCAAACTTTTGAGCGGTACTGTAGAAAGGCTCGAGCGGCTCCTAGGGCGATTAGCCGTTGTTTCCTGTGCGCCCCTGTCCACACCAGTATTGATAAACCGTTTATCGACGACTCACCGTATGGGAATACTAGATACAGAATCAGGAATAGAGAAAAGGGGCAAGACGGGAAAGATGTGACTACTACTCTGACTGCTCTCTCTCGTGACTCGATGATGACATAGAATGGGGGGAGGGGAAGTGCGGATATTGATCATGGTATGACATCCCCCGTTCGCCCTAAAGCCAGCCGCTGGCTTTCAATCCTGGATGGTAATGAAGGTCCTTTCACTTGAAGAAGAGTACTCAACCTGAATGGAAGCCTGGCATTTATGGTAAAAATATTTGTTCATCTCACTCTGCCGCATTTTATTAAACAGCAGTTGAAGTATCGGTTCTTTCACATCCTTTCGAATCTGTGCATTCCGAAGTAACATGATGGCCCGGCGCTTGAGAGTTGATAGTTCGTTGCCGGATTATCAGTGATACGAATGGATTGGATGTTGCAGATACTGAAATCGAAATATGAGAGAGTAGATAAGCACAGTAATACATTGTTCCTTATAATTTTACTAGCCAAATCGATGTTTTCTGCTCGCCTAACTAATCGGAAGTGCTGAAGAGTAACTAACCATTTTTATTCATAATCTTTGACGCGCGATGCCGAGAAACTCCCGATCTTGAGCTGGAGTAGGCAGCTGAAAACGCTAGTTATTGAAACAAGACTGAAATTGAAAGCAGAAGAACTAGAAGGGGAGTAGGTAAGGACAGCTCGCGGTCAATACTCGTTGCCAGTTGGGAGTGAGAGTAGACACTCTCTTTCTCTCGACGTCTCTCTTCACACTTTACTCACTCCATTAAAGTGCCAGAGGGAGAGAGAGAGAGAGTGTGGAGACTGGATTGTTGCCAAACACACGGACTTACAATTGCTAGCCACTCAAGCACGATATCTATTCATATTGCGAATTACGCCGAGATCAATATTGAAGATTCATCCTGATTGATCATCTTTGCGATACAATGATTGCATTTACCGATAAATTTCTGATCCCAAAAGTTGGTAAAACATCATCGACCAAAAATGGCTCAATCTTGTTTGATTTCCTTGCGAGATGAATATATTGGCAAAAATAGGAGCTCTATAGAGATGCCCGATGAGTACTCAGCACTAGAGTTAGAAATACGGGTAATCGTCTCTTCATTTTACGTGCTCTCTCACTGGTTAGAGTGGCGAGAGAGAGAGAGAGAGAGAGCGTGAAGTGAAGAGACCTCTCTACTCCAGAACCAGTGAAACTATATGCACGTTGAGACTTTAAGCCCAGCAGGATAAGCCTAGAGATGCAGAAAACTGACTCTATGAAATACATTAGCCGCATCTCGTGACAGTCGGGATATTATTTACTTTTATTAGTTGGCAGGACAGTTGTATACAATCTCACAAGTCATGTTTCACAGTACACATTCCCATCTCGTTCTTGGCATCGGTCACGTTTTTCTTGTTTCTAAGTTTGTCATTGGTCTGGAGTCGTCAATCACGTTTGCCGTCGGCCGAGTAAACTCGAGCACTGCAAATAAAAAAGTAAAGTAGTGAGTCGGTTAATAACGCGTTACGCGTTGTCGACTACCCCAAGTCTGCGATACAACCTGGGCCTAAACTGAAAACAGGGTTAGGCCAGGTTAGCGATAGAGTTTAAAGATACTTTCACACAACAAATAATGACGAGTTTCTCACCATCATTTGTGTTTTCCATCTTGGAAGCAGCTTATAGGAGAAACTCCCGCAGAAGAGCTGGAGTAGGCAGCTGAAAGCAATTGTTGTGAACTAACATTAAGTGGAACATTTTTATTATGATAAAGAAAAAACCGCTTAGCGAGAAATCATCGAGAATAGCAAGCGAAAGAGAATAACGTGCGGTCGATAACACAGAGTGAGAGTGGACCACTTTCTTTCTCTCGCCATCTCTCAGCACGCATCTCTCTCCTTCCTGGGGGAGGGGAAGGGGAGGCCGGATTGTTGGCCACTCCCTCTCTCACACTACTCCCTTCATCAAGCGCTCTCCCTATTGCTTTCTTAAACTTATTCTACTCATTTTATCGTTTTCTAGCTATCTTTTACATTCGCTACCTCATATCGTCCAATCGTTGAATTGATGCAACTAATATTCTGCTATCCTCCTCCCTTATGAGAAAGAAAGAGAGAGAGAGAAAGAGAGAGAGAGAGAGAAGGCCGGATTGCTGTTGTACACTCAATATCTCTCGCGCAATTCTTTTCCCCACTTCTCACTCCCGGTCAACTATTCATGATTTACTCATTGTATCGTTCGTTTTTTCGCCTATTTATCCGTTTCTCCTTTCCCTAATCGTCACTAGTCGCGGTCCTTACGCTGCTCAAAGCTTGATTATTATTCAAGAGGTCTTCCATTTTCAGCTGCCTACGTCAGCTCAACGACCACACTGATCACCACAGCGAAGGAATGAACAAACTGAATGGCTGAAGGAAGAGGATTGCGCAAACTGAAGGTTTATCTATTCCACAAATAAATTTGTTGCATAATTATTACAAAATCGTCGTTGTAGATTGCTCTTGCTATTTTTGTTTCAGACATTCTCTGATCATTTAGGAGTAGGTTGGATCGTATTTAAATTATAATAATAAAAATAAATAACTTTGCAGGAAAGCGGTTCAGTAAAGCGGCCGATCGCCCAGAATCATCTCTGTACCTTTCGGAATGACGCTAGATACCGATCTCGAGACAAGATTTCTACCTCTAAACGAAGCAATTCGGAAGATCGAGATGGAAATGTTCGAATCACCTTGATAGGAATGCGAGAAGAGGATGTTTCTGAAGAAGAAGATTCAGATTCAGACTAATATTCGTTAAGGATAAATGCTTGATTGTATGACTCTTTGCTTACCTAGCACCGAGATGATGTGAAGCACGTGAAGTACTGGGACATCGAACGTAAATTTCATGCTGGTAAATTAAACCTACTAGTGTAGCCTAGTGTAGCCTAGTGTAGCCTAGCACTAGTACTAGTGTAGCCAGTGCATAATTTGATGTCGAGATTTACTTTGCATCAACTGCAAAAAATCCTTTGATCATCCTAACCATTCTTAATTTTTCGACAAAATGGTAGACACTCAGTGGATCACTCTCTTTCTCTCGCCGTCTCTGAGCATACATTACTCTCACCCATCCGCGAGTGCTCAACGGAGAGGGGAGACCGTTTGTTGTTCAATCCCTCGCCCATTCAACCTCCTTCACTTCTTCCTATTCTCAACCCTTCTCCGCGTAAACTTTCTCTTACCGCGCTGGCGGTTTCGTATACATTGTATTATCTTTATTTCTTCGTGAAAGTCGTCGCAAATGCGCTTCCTTGAATATGCATCATTTCTCAATTCAAAATTCGAGGGAGAGTTATTCGTCACAATCACTCTCCCTCGAATTTTGCAGCAGTGAAGAAGTTCGATAAGAGTGTCTAGCTAAAGAGGCATTCGATATATCCGAAAAAAATCAACAACTGTGTAAAGTGTGCACGTTTTTGCATAGTTTACTCGAGAAACGTCACATTGATTCGGTATTCCTCGATGACTGTCGTATCATTCACACTTGGTTGGTCACTCTAAGAGCATACTCATTGACTTTCTTCTCAACGTTGCTCATTATTCTCGAAATTTCGAGGGCATGAAGTGATGGAAACGTGGAATTAGATGGCGATAGCGAGTCACTGGGAGAATTGAACAAAATATTTTATAATTTACAAGATGATTTGCTTTACAAACACAGCATTTTGACAGTAGATCTTCGTTGCCAAATTCATCCATGAGTTCCATGAGATCTTCCACGTCTTCATTTTTCAAGTCGATTGAGTTCGTTTGGTTCCTGCAATTGTTATTCTACAAAAACTATTCACAATGGTCATAAAGACTATTGGAATCTTTGTTCTTACCTATATGGTTTCTGAATGATGACTCATCTATCCGTAGTCGTATTGAATGCGATAAAGTCGAGATGTTATCCCGATAAAGGGCTGAAGTAGGCAGCTGAAAGGGCCTATTTTCAAGAAAGAAGACAGGGATAACAATGAATTACAAAAATAAAGGAAACGATGGTGGGAAATAGAGAGGAGACCACGAGTGGCCACTCTTTGTCTCTCTCTCTCTCTCTACTCATCTCTTCACTCACCCCTGTCTCTCGTGTCTACTTTCCACTCTCACTCTCTTTCTATCCCATACATTCTCGCTGTATTGATCACTCTCGTCTCGTTCGTCAGTGCCCGTGCCCTTACCATACATTCTTCCCTTGGATTTCACTCGCATTTCTCATAATTTCTGTTGCTCGTCGTCTTCCTTGTTAGGCCATCTGTTGAGGGACAGCCCTCTAATAAGAAGAGGAAATATTAAATAATACTATTTCATCATTATTTAATTGTTGCATAATTAAATAATATTATTTTCGTTAGTTAAATACAATTGTTGACACAACTCTAGGTTTACTGTACCATTTGAATTTCCGCATAATTCTCTCGCCACGACTTTAGGATTACGGTAGTTCACTTTTCGTAATTCGTGACTTTTCTTTTTTTTTGCGTTGGTTGTTGTTCTTTGCCGTTTTTTTGTCGCTTGTTTTTAATTTGCTGCCAAGAAAATCGATAAAACCTCTGTTAAACCGACCGATCGTCCACCACACACCGCGACGACTCCAATACTTGGGGGCTGAGCGACGCTGAGGACGAGGGACACCACCACTTCGTAAGTTTAAGGTGCACGGCAACCTTTGTGTGGATCCGGTTGGCAGCGTCAACCGGGTAGCAAAAAGCTGTAGAGCCCCGTTAAGTGTTAGTAGGCTTATTAGTACCGTTGTTTTCGGTACTGAATAAGTGAAACCACTTGCGCGGTTCGACTCACTGAGTGTGCTAAGTACACCTCAGGTCCGTTGTTTTCGGATCTGTTGTGGAAAGTACTCTCGGCTGGAAGTAAGGCTAAGGTGCGTGGAATACGCTGCCTGAAACCTGAAAACGGTCAGTGAGAAAGGAGGAAGCGGAGCGTGGTGAAAGATCGGAAGGCTCGCGAGGGAACACGTCGGTGAGAGACTGTGGAGAGGAGAGAGACGGCAGAGAAAGAGAGCAGCGATTGCACAACTTGTTTACTTCCCCAGTGGCAGTGCGAGAGACTGTGGTAAAGCGAGAGAGCGCAGATAGCGAGAGTAAATACCCAGTGGGTTCGCTGTTTCGCGCCTGTTGATCGATTGATCGTTGTCGCGTCTCGTGTTGATTCGTGTTTGTTGATCGCGGTATTTGCGTGACAAATTGACCAAATTTCATTGCAGGCCGAGTTCGGTTGCGAAGAAAGAACTCTTGCTTCACTTTAAGTGTTGCGAAGAAACAACTTCTTCCCTCTAAACTACCAACTCCTGGTACAATCAGTTGCCAAGAAAGAAATAACTCACAATGATGGATGAGAGAGAAGCCACTCCAACTCCAATGGATATTGGTGATCAAGGTGCAAAGAATCCAGACAACAATGGCAGTCTTGGCGAGGTGAGCAAAAGGGCAACCAGGGCAAATACTGAGGAAACGAGGAAAAATGGATTGAGTGTGAATGAAAGACTCGCTGTAGAGTATGACGTGATTAAGAAAGCGTTCAAAGAGTGCAAGGATAAACTGAGAAGCTCAACTAGTATCAAAACAGCGGGAGAGATTTCAGTACTGAATGAGTGTTTCAAAAAGGCGGCTAGTGAAGTCGATAAGGCATGGCAGGATGTTGTGAAAACGGTTACCGCTGCGTTGAGTGCAACTGTGAATGGTGAGAGAGAGACGAAATTTCTGGAAAGTACTGGATTGACTTCTCTTGATGAAGCTGAAACTGTGATGAGAGAGAATCGCGAGGAATTGAATCAGTTCAGAGAGCTGCTAGCAAATTTGAGAGAGCTAGAGAATGTGAATGATATTCCCGAATTGTTGCAAAAGATGAACAGTGAAAGGGATGACTTTGAAAGGTATCGTTCTCAATGGGAAGCTGCGAATTCTGAGTTGAATGAATTGACTGAAATGGTGGAATTAAGGGATGATGAGCGGTTAAGTGATCATTGGACAGCTATGAAAACTGAATTGCAGAGACTCACCGAGCAGCTTCTCAACTTGAGAAAGCAAGTGGAAGAGGAGGAAGGCAGTTCCCAGGCACTGAAGGAAAGCGTGCAGAAGCTAGAGAAGGAAGTTGCTGAGTTACTCCATGACAAGGGACGAATGAAGCTGCAACTCGATGAACAATTGGCTCGTCTAGTCGCTGCAGAAGATGCAAATCAAGGTCAGACTAGTTCGATTATAAATAAAATGACTACTGGACAAGGCTCTCGAAATGGAATCGGTGCTGAAAATTATCCTCAGAATTTCAACAGTACTGGAAATAATGGTCAGAACTTTAACAGTACTGATCAAGTTCCAATGAGTGAATCTCAGAGAAACAGTGAGAGTGTCAGAAGACAGAATGAGATCTTGCAGAGGATGAGGCAGACGCGGTTGCTTGGAGGAGATTCACGTCAGCTGCCAAGTTCTCAGGATCTTGCAAGGACAAGCGTACGACATACAAGCACGATTCAGACTACAGGTGCCCCTTTTGGTTCAGTTGAAAATCAAAATGGAGGTATGGGTGATATGGGAGATCAGTTCCCGGGTCCTTCTCACTATCAAAACCGGTTCGATGTGGGTACAGGGTTTACTCATGGGATTACTGGGATGAGTGGGAATGGAGGTGGAATGGGAAATAGTGCTGCGGTACTGGGAAGATCAGTGGGTCTCATGGCTAATGCGCTTCCAAGAATGGCGAGATACTCTGGAAAGAAAGAGGATTGGGAAGATTTCGAAACTGGATTTACAATTCGGTATGGTAAAATGGATACTGCGGTAGCCATGTCGTTACTCAAAGACAATTTGAGTGGGGAGGCGAGAGACGCTCTCAGATCTCTGCCTGTTGAAGAGAAGGCCAAGGGTGTGGAATGTGTTCTGAAATGGCTGCGGTCAAGATTATCGAATGAAACACCGTTCGAAGAGATTGAATTGGATAAGATGTTGAGACATCAGAAGTTAGATGGGAAAACAGTGGGAAAAGTGTGTGAGGAGATAGAAGAATGGACAGCTAGGCTGCATAGAGAAGAGGATAAAAAGGAAGCTGCTAGAAGGAGACAATTGCTGATAGTGTATGAAGGAAGATACACTGAGCATGTACGATTGTTGACTTTATTCAGAGAGGGAGCATCTTACTCGAAGATGAAATCGGCCCTTGTTGAGTTGGAGTATCTTAGAAGAACTGAGAAAGAGGTCAAGGCGTACACTAAGGGAAATAGTGCAGTGGGAAACAACGGTCCAAAGTGTTTTAACTGCGGTGACTACGGACACAAGTCATATAATTGCCTATCAAAGAATGAAAATGGTGGAGGATCCGGTGGAGGAAGTGGATCCGCTGGGTCGAGTGGTACTACGGGTGCTAGTGGAGGTAACAACGGTTTCAATCGAGGTGGTTACTCGGGTTCCAATAGAGGGAACAATAACAATGGAGGAAAAGGATGGCAGCGGCCACAACAGTACAATGGGCAGGGAAATGGTGGTGCCAGGGCTCACACAGCAGCAGCACCAGCCAATGGATACAATAATACGAGATCGTCTACGAATGCTGGTACGGGGGCCAATTCGGCGCCGCTCGGTGCCAAGGCAGGTGTAAACATGCTGCAAAGAAACCAAATTCGTCCAATCAGAGAAAGGGAGGATATGGTAGTAATGGAGAATGAGAATCGGGAGCGATCGAAGAGTGATGAAGAGGAAGATGAGTTCTTCTTCATAAAGAGAAGGGAACTAGTGAAAGGAAAACTGAATGGTGTTCCAGTAAAGGTACTTCTTGACACTGGTGCTGATGTTTCGATAATCTCGGCTAATGTGATTGGCAAGATTGATGGTGCATTAGTTGAGAAGGGTACACGACCGTTGATTACGGATGCATCGAATGGAGTAATGGATATTATTGGTCGGACAATATTGGAGGTTGAGCTTGAAGTGGGAAAGAAAACCCCAGTAGGATTCTATGTAGTGAACAATGGTCTCGGAAAGGTGATCATTGGAGGAAAAGGATTAGATGATGTGGGAGTCGAACTAAGAGAAGTTGGATTCAGAGAGGAGGAGGAGCATTCCAAAGGAAATGAAGCTCTAGTATTGAGAGATGCTCAAATCGAACCAGGTCAATTGGGAGCAATTTGGGTGACGGGCAGTGAACAAAACACTGTTATGCTCGATTCATCGATTGAACAAGTATTGGAAGGAATTGCTGTCACTGAAAGAATAGTTAATATTCCAGTGTTCAATAATACAGATGGTGAACTGCGGTTTACTAAGCATCAACCAGTGGGAACATGGAGAATTATTGATGGTGCTGTGGAAGAAATTTGTACTGGTCTGAAAGGGATGCGAGTATTTTCCGATAACAGAAATCGGGACGTGATATGGAAAGAGATTCGAGAGAAATTGGTGAATAATAGAGGAAAAGAATTGGAGAATTCACTGGAGCAAGTGCTCGAGGGAAACATTGATGCATTTGCTAAAGGTGATGAAGACATCGGAAGGTTATCGAATTGGGATTGTTCGGTCGATGTGATGGATGGCAAGCCGATAAGGCAGAAGCCACGTCCAATTCCATTTGCTATTCGTGAGAAGTTAAGAGCATTAGTTGATCGCATGATGAGACAGGGAGTTGTGAGAAAGTCACAAAGTCCGTGGAGCTCGCCAATTGTGGTGGTAAAGAAAAAGGATGGCTCATTGCGACTGTGCATAGATTACCGAAAGGTAAATCAGATGATTCGACTCGATGCGCAGCCGTTGCCTCATCTGGAGAGCACTATCCAGAGTCTGAGTGGGAAGAAGTTTTTCTCTACTATTGACTTGCAGTCTGGGTTTTGGCAAGTAGGATTAGCTGAAGGATCCAGAGAATTGACAGCGTTCAGTTTGCTCGGTGAACACTTTGAATTTCAAGTTCTACCATTTGGATTGAGTGTTTCCCCATGTCAATTTCAACGAGCGATGTTGGAAATGTTGAAAGAGGAGATTGAGAAGGAGGGCAAAGATAAGAAAGTCTTTTGTTACATTGATGATGTGCTAGTAGCAACTGAGACTGAGGAGGATCATATGAAGGTGCTCCATTGGGTGTTGCGAAGAATGATTGATAGAGGAGTCAAAGTGAATCCAAATAAGTGCCGATTTATGATGCGAAGTGTAGAATATTTGGGTCACTATGTATCTGACAAAGGAGTGAGTATGGAAGAGAGGAAGGTAGCAGCAGTGAGAGATTATCCTCGTCCTAAGAATAGCTCAGAGATACGTTCGTTCATTGGTCTCGCAAGCTATTATCGAAGATTTGTCAAGGGTTTCGCAAGTATCGCTGAACCATTACATGAAATGACCAAGAAAGAAGTCGAATGGAAATGGGGTCTGAAAGAGGAGAAGGCATTCAATGCATTAAAGAAAGCGATCACAGAGGCGCCTGTTTTGATGCAACCTAATTGTGAAGCTGCAATCAAGGGAGAGAAACCTTTTCTTATTACTACGGATGCGAGTGGGCATGGCATTGGAGGCGTGTTGTCTCAAGCTAATGAAGCAGGAGTAGAGCAACCAGTTGCATTCTATTCAAGATCACTTCGAGGTCCAGAAAGGAACTACTCGATTATTGATCTCGAGGCATTAGCTATTTTTGAGGCTGTCAGGAAGTGGAAATATCTTATCTTTGGTACAAAATCAGTAGTTCGAACTGATCACGCTCCTTTGACTTCCATGTTCAAGAGACAAAATGTCTGTCCGAGAATACTACGATGGGCAGCGGAAATGTTACCATACAATCTGGAGATTATTCATGTAAAGGGAAAAGATAACACAGTAGCTGATTCGTTATCAAGGTTTCCTGTTGATTCGAATGATACTGAGTCAAGAGAACCAGTTACTATTGGAGAAGATATTGTTATCAATGCGGTAACCCGATTACAGTTGAGTGCGGGAAATCAGAAGGAAAATAACGATTGTGTAGCTCGTGAAGTGGAAGAGAGCATGCTACATTGGAAAAGAGTACAAGGAGATGACGAATGGGTACAGGAGATGATACAAATGAAAAGTGAGGTTGGAACAGGAAATGGATCAGAGATCATTCGAATGCCTGATTCTACTAAGAAGTACACAATGGCCGATATCGAGGTTGATAAGGGTATCCTGTACATACTCGATAGAGATCATGAGAGAAAGCTATATGTACCGTCAACTGAGAGGGAAAGATTAATCAAGGAGTTACATGAAAGTGTGTTAGTAGGCCATCAGGGTGGCAAGAAGATGAATCAGTTGCTAAGAAAGGAATATATCTGGGGAGCGATGGAGAAAGATATTGCAAGTGTATTGAGAGGATGCGACTTGTGCTTAAGAAGCAAGCCAAGGAAGAAATTTGTTCCCGATCTACAGCCAAGAGAAGCGAAAGCTCCTCTTGATATTGTAGCAGTTGATTTGATAGATATGGGAAGAGGGAAGCAAGGAAATAGATACATCCTTACGATAATTGATCTATTCACTAAGTATGCAGGAGCGATTCCTCTCAAGGATAAGAAGGCTACCACTGTAGCTCGTGAATTCATGACTAGATGGAATCTTGTAGGAGGAAGGGTGCCTAAGTCACTACTGAGTGATAATGGAGGAGAATTTGTTAATGAGGTATTCGAGGAAATCAATAAGATGTGGAAAATTGAGAGAAAGTGTACATTACCGTATCATTCTCGTGCCAATGGTGGCGTAGAGCGATTGAATCGGACAATAAATGAAACACTTCGGAGATTAGTGGGAAAGACTGATGAGTGGGAGGATGCACTTCCCTATGCTCTTTACTGTTACAACACGGTACCGCACAGTGCTACTGGAGAGAGTCCATCTTTTCTGTTTCATGGAAGAGATGATGGCTTACCAGTAGGAGAACCATGGAAAGTGAATGAAAAATATATAGTGGATTTGGATGACTACAAGTCACAGATGATGCTATTAATGAAGAGGACTCAAGAAGAAGTGAATGAGAGATTGAAGGGAGAAAGGGAGAGAATGAAATCTTGTTATGATAAGAAATGGGAGAATAATAAAATGAATGAGCCGATCATAGGTGATCGTGTCTATGCATTCCAGGAGAAGAAGGGTGATGAGAAAAATCCCAAGTTGAGATTGAAATGGGAAGGACCATATCGGGTATTAGATAGGTCGAATACCACTGCTACGATAGTCGGGATTGAAAGTGGAATAGAAAAGGTGGTTCAATTGGATAGATTGAGAAGAGTACCGAGAATGGAAAAGGAAACTTCAGTGTTATCAGTGAATGAATTATCCAATTGCAGTCGGATCGTCGATCGCAACTCCCCTCTTCACTGGGAGAACGAGTGTCCTGCGTGCGCACTGAAGCCACGATTACTCAAGGAGATTTGGAGAAAGTGCCCACCGGAATTCGGAGAATTCTCATTCCCGTCTCTGAAAGAATATGCAATTCTGAGGACCATAATCGAAAAGTTCCCAAACATGAACCCAGTGAGGGTACAGAGATTGCTTTGTATGGATACCCTAAGTGAAGAAGATGAAATGAGTGATAAGGTCATCGAGGAGACTGTTGGTAACCTGTGCAGCCATGCATTGGTATCACTCAGAGGACCAACTGTAGAGTGGCGATTTACCATCGAGGATCTCAATCCAAGATTCGAAGAGGCGTATCGTCGTGGTCTAGGCGAAGACGTGGAGACCTCGCTCGGATATGGAGCAATCGTTCATTCCCCGGGTCTGGCTATTACCAAGCAAGGTGGAGACAGGGCAAGGTGGAATTGGAGACTAGAAACTCCGAGTGAATGGGAAACCATTTTCTCCGGGTGGCATAGACTCAAGACTAAGAAAACGATCAAGAATCTACTCTTGTTTTGGCCGCGATCACTTACTGTGGAGGATATGACAGCGTTGAAGGATATGGTCATTTACCACACTGAGCGAAACGCTTGGAATACCGTAGTGGTTATGGAGCCAAGCGGAGGTTCAACCACTCCTGAATATATCCCTTTCCTTATCGAGTGGTCTGCAGAGAAACCGAAGACAGGAAAGATTCGTGTTATCGTAACCGACAGTGCAGTAGTCGATGGCACTCCTGTATCTGCTCTCGAACGTTGCCACACATGGATAAGACGAGACCATTGGGAATATGCTGTTCAAGCATGGGTCGAGAATAAGCCATGGGATGCGAAGAAAGCTGAAATGGAAATGGAAGAAAAGGGATTCATGAGAGATATGGAATCGAAGAAGAAGTCGGAGAACCATGGAGAGGTTGATAGCCCCAAATTGATTCAAGTAGTACAGGAGAGAAATAGAAGAGAGATAGAGGAGATCATTTGCAACAAGTGTGGTGGGAGAGGACACAAAGCATGGAAGTGTTCGAACAACATGGGAAAGAAGAACTTCTACGGACGAGGTCGTCCTTACAGAAAGGAGGAGGATGTTGAGGGACAGCCCTCTAATAAGAAGAGGAAATATTAAATAATACTATTTCATCATTATTTAATTGTTGCATAATTAAATAATATTATTTTCGTTAGTTAAATACAATTGTTGACACAACTCTAGGTTTACTGTACCATTTGAATTTCCGCATAATTCTCTCGCCACGACTTTAGGATTACGGTAGTTCACTTTTCGTAATTCGTGACTTTTCTTTTTTTTTGCGTTGGTTGTTGTTCTTTGCCGTTTTTTTGTCGCTTGTTTTTAATTTGCTGCCAAGAAAATCGATAAAACCTCTGTTAAACCGACCGATCGTCCACCACACACCGCGACGACTCCAATACTCATCATTTTCTTGCTGATATATACTCAGCTGCGCTGTAAAGCTCTTGTGTTACATTATCGATGTGTGTTTTCAGAATTTTAAATAATTCAATAAATTATGAGCAAATTAATCGAGAAGCGGTGACAGTTTTGGAGAAGCTTTTTCCAAATAACCGTTTCGCCTTAGGCTAATTATCGTGTGTTAGAAATGCTCGACAAACGAAATGCATGATGGTTTACATTCACGGCTGTCACCAAATAACAGCCGTGAATGTAAAGAGCAGTCACACTGCTCTCACCTGCTCTTTTCACAATCCATAATCGCTCGTCTTCGCTCTTTTTATCGCTTTGGATATACCCTCTGACGCTCTCTTGATCATTCCACGTCGCTCATTCCTCTCCGTGTCACCATTTTTTTCTTAGTTGTGCAATTTTGATGAGCCATTTCAAATATATTGGATTCATTTTTTAAAATATGATTGATACATATTCATTGTTTCAGCTACCTACACTAGCTCACGAAACAAGTAAACAAGAGCGCAGTTACGAAAACACAGATAATAAGGAACACTCATTCTCGATCACTTTCTTATAACATAGTGAGTATTTTTTCCATATTTTCATTATTAAGCGCGCTTTAAAAAAATGAGCCGTGAAAAAGTACACATTCGCTACCCAACGCTGATTAACTCAGATGAATACCTTAAAGTTTTATCAATTTCAGGTGTTTGCGACTGCCTGGGATCGCAGATGTCGAAGAATTGTTATTACTGATGATGATGATGACCAGTGATGATGCAAGAATGAGATAAATGCATATTTCAAGTCGGAAAGTTGATGATTCGAATAACCGAGAATTTTTGTGTGATAATTGTGATAAACATTCTGAATAAAAAATCCAAATCCCAGTGTACAATATCTACATTCCCATTGATATTAAAATGTTAATCAGTTGTTGATGTGCAATTTCAATAAAATTTCAATATTATTTTTTTTAAATTTCAACATTATGCAATAAATCGAGATCGTTCCTATTTTTCTGATCGTGTTTATATGCTGGAATGTAGGACGTGGCATTCATAATTTTATACAATAAGGATTACTGCAGGATGAAGTAACCAAGACTCGATGTATTTTGGATTCCAATTCTGGTTCATTGACGGGGAATTTTGTATGTTCAATAGACAGTGCCTCCTTCGAGTATCTTCGACTTCTTCGGTTTCCTTCTCCTCTTGATGACAGATGAAGAAATTGGCGAACAGATCTTGTTCGATAGAGACGATGTCGATGTGTGGACGGTTCGACCCACTGCACTCAAGTTCAAGTTTCCTGAAATGAATGATTTCTCTACCGGAAGGGAAACGAACGAGCGGTCCCTTGCCCGTTTCCTATGGTGATTTCCCGTTGCTTCCCTTGCATCCTTGGTCCACTGGGGTATTATGAATGACCTTTATCGATGCTCTGATCCGGAGGGGTTAAAGACACTAAGAATGGATGAGAGGAAAGAGAGAGACGAGAACTAGATGTGGTCCTCTCACTCTAACTGAACTGCTATTGGTTCTCGGATCCGCCCTGGGAGGCGGAGCCGTGAGGCTAGGAAGTGAATAGGCATGAGGAGTGGCATAGAAAGGGAATAGAGGGGGAGTGTGACATGCCTGGAGGATGGGAACTTGATGAGGGCATGACAATCGAACTTGCAATCGTATTTCTCACCTTTATTTTTTTATTCGTTTCATTGTTATGCAAAATTGTAGAGGAATTCCGAAGAGAACTGGAGTAGACAGCTGAAACATTCCCATTTGTGTGTTGAGCAAAATGAAGGCAAACAAAATGTCGGTAGTTTTTTTACAAAGAACAAAACGAATTCCACAATTATGAACTAGATAAAAAATTAACCCGTCGAAAGAAAGGATAAGGAAGAAGAAAGAAAGAGCTAACGAAAGTACATAATAAACAGTGACTCATAGTCAGTAACGGAAGTAACAATGCGAAAGCTCGAAATATTCGTTTCCAATTATTCCCAAACTAGTCTATGGAGAGAGGAGAAAGGAAGAAGCGTGAAAGGATAGCGAATGGTCAATACGCTGCCGACGCGGGCAGAATGGCCACTCTTTCCATCTCAGCTCCTCTCCTCACTTTCCCTACTCTCTCGTCGCTGCTCTCTTTCTCTAGTGTACCCCTCTTGCTGAATTGACTATTCTCCTCTCTTCGGCCACTAGCCACACCCATCCCACGTTTTCTTCAGTGTTATTTATTTCGCATTTCTCATATGTTTCGCTTATTCGCTTTAGGCAATGCTTTTACCCTTTCTCACTAATAAATGTCTCCAAATTACAAGCAAATTGCAGCTGCCTACACCAGCTCGCAACATTGACTGCAAGATAGCGCGATTCGTCACTGCGAAGAATGCGAAGAATGAAGTAGTTGAGAGCAGCATTTCCCAAGATAAGAGCAGCTATACGAAGCTTCAAGCCTACCACACTCGAAGCCGTTATACAAACTGCAATCCTGGAAGAAGCAATCTTGAATTATGCACCACCGGACAAATATGTTAGAAATATGATTGTTTGATAAATATTTCAACTGCTTTGTGCTTGTCAAGTGCTCAAGTACCACATGCACATCGATAAACGGAAATGTTTATACAAAAAAAATCTGGTGTAGATCGAAGTAAGCAAGTCAACTCTTCAATCACTCTTCTGTACTCAGACATTAGGTTAGTTATTGGATTGCGCCGAATCTTCAGGCGTACTTCCTTCTCTGTTTGCCAAGGAATGGAGACGTGTGTTTCTATAATTAATGCATGATAGTTATTTATTGTTATTGCTTATAAAATTGCAACAAATGCATACCGACTAACGATTCATGTATCTAGGCCATTGACAGTGGTAAAGTGTCTCACCTTTCATTAGCCAAGTTGAGCGCGATTTTGGGAGAAAAATCGCAGAAGAAGAGCTGGAGTAGGCAGCTGAAGTCAGTTGTGTTCACACAAAAAATGATAAAATGAAAATATAAATAGTATAACAGCGTGAGTGAAATTAGTTTAAAAACGGAGCAGTTTCCGCGAGAGCACTAGAGATTTCAATTTCCGAAAAACGAATGATATCTGATCAAACGCATAACACATGATACAATATTTATCATCACTCAAAGATTACACCCTTGTCAAATAAGCTGATTGGTGTTATTGAAGATACTACGGTGAAATTCGGGGGTTGCAGCAAGTGCAGCAAGTCATGATTCTCCTCGGCTCCGTCGAAAAGTTTCATATTTGTCTTTGTCCATTATGAACTGGAGTAGAGAGAACGATTATAAGATCCTGCAAGTGTCCTTAGAATTTTTTTCAATAAAAGTAATGCACAGGTGGACTAGGCCGATGAATATTGAACTCGGCTCACCTTTCTTTAGTCAGTTTGTGCGCCATTTAGTCGAGCGATATTCCCGAAGAAGGGAGCTAATGTAGACAGCTGAAATTGGCATCGGTTCAACCAAATGATTTGAGCAGAATTTCGGAAAGGTGAGATTGAGAAGAACATGCACGACTATAGTCAGCAGTTCAAACCAGAGTGGGAACTCTTCCCCTCACTACCACTCTCCTAGCAACGAGCACTCCGTCTTCTCTTCTTTATTTCACTGGCGTGGACTCTGTCTCTCGTCGAATTGATCGCTCTCATAGGTGATGGAAATTGCTCGCTTTCACATATTTCCTTCATCAGAGATGACTCTGATGACTCCTTTCTGATTATCAATCATTTTCGAAGATTCTCGCTTGCTCTATTGTTTTCGAAAATTGCGTTTCTGTATCCATTCTTGATTCCCGCTGTTTTAGCTGCCTATACCAGCTCCATGGAGGGGCAACAATGCTGTGAATAACTTCGCGAAATATCTACTCTATCGAGGAAATAACTAATGTGAGTATAGCTTTGTCTTCAATGGAAACGGAAATGTACGGGCATACATAGAACAATTTCAGAAGAGCTTTTCCAACAATGGATTGATGAATTCTTCTGAATGGATGGATAGTCAAAAAAGGAGGAAAGACGATCATGGAGAAAGACAAGACGAAGCCGCCTGAATACTCTTTGATAATGGCAGTGGTAGAACAAATAGAAACTCCAAATGCAATGGAAAGAAGTCTCGAATTGTGTAATAAAATTGTTGGATAAATATTTCAAATGATTTGTCTATTACAACACGAGGGTAAGTATTTTATCCAAAAATAGATCTGGTGTAGATCGAAGTAAGCAAGTAAACTCGTCAATTACTGAAGTGTATTGGTCCATCAAGTTGTGTATAGGATTGAGCCGAAACTTCAAGAGTACCTCCTTTTCTTTTTATCATCGAGACGAGGATTCCTATAAGTAACATATATTGATTACTAATTATGGAGAAACGTGTAATAAATGCATAATGATTAACAATTTATGTGAGCCTTTAACAGTGGTCTCACCGTTCAATTGACATGTTGAGCGTGATAATGGTCATTTCCCGAAGGAGAGTTGGAGTAGGCAGCTGAAGTCAGTTATGTCCACACAAACAAATATGACAAAATGAAATGATAATTAGTATAACAACGTGAGTGAAAGAATAAAGAACAACGGATCAGTTTCCGCGAGAGTACTAGAGGAGAGTGAACTCCTTTCTTTCTCTCTCTGTCTCTCTCGCGCGCTCTCTCTCAACCACCAGTTCCCTAGCTGATGCCGGATTGTTGTGAGTGAGTGACCACTCTCTCTCTCTTTCTCTCTCCCTTCTCTTTTCGAATCACAATCTCTCGTCACTCCTTTCTCTCTCTCCTCTCTCTCTGTTGTGCCCACTCTCATCACTCTATTGATCGCTCTTCTTGAGTTAACCATTTCATTCCCCCCTCATCTTGCCACAGCTCTCATTCGCATTTCCATTTTTCGCAATTTATCTGAGTTAATCAGCCGTGCCTGAACGTATTTTGAATCAAATTTAACGAATGTCAGCTGCCTATATCAGTTCGAAGCAATGATTTATTGTCTATGCAACATAATATCAATTATGGAAAATCTCAGAAGGTCAGTATTATCGTCATTATCATGACTTTTAATTAGTTTCTACAAGCAACGTCGAGGTCGAAAAAATGCTCCTATACAACTTTCTGACTAGGGATTACTGACTAGGCTTTGAAAGAAATGACTCTCTTCAATTTGCGTGCTCCCTCACTCCTCTGACCGATGAGAGAGTGCGTAAAAAGTGGAGACCATTTCTAGCGAAGCCTAACACTATTTTTAGCCTCTTTGTTCTCTCGGGCGTTGGCTGGTCTAGAGAAACGAGACATTGCTAGGCCAACATGCAATGTCTTCTTTTAGATCCGAAGAACGGGAGGAGGTCGATCTGTACTCGTATCTCATATACATGTCGGCCTTCGACGTCACTACGTAGACAGCGTAAAAATTTCGGACGCGGAAGGCAAAGCCGGTCGACAACTTCACATTTGTCGAACTGCGAAGCCAGTACAATGAAGAGGAAGAATTTCGAAGTTTGCCAACAAAGTCACTATGGAAATAGTCACAGACGGAGCAAGCAATATGATCGATTTGTATGTTGTTTATTGAATGATAAAAATGTGGAATATTTTTCGTGATTGATAAATTTTAATCATGCTCGATGTTCGAATGTAGAAAATCTTCAATTTCCATCCCTTCTGTTCATAGCAGCCTCAAAACCTTTCAACTCAAAATGTAAGTCATTTATACTGTAATCAACTCATCTTTATTTCGGCAATGAAATATCTTGCATAATCTTCAAGAGTCTCAATATCACGCAGAAAGACCCTGCTTCTCTTAACAATGAACATTCCTATGATTTCGAGTGGTGCGATATAAACTACAGGATACGCGTTTGGGACAAAAGGTCAGATCAATTGTGTCAAACAGGGAATGTAATGGCCACTCGTGGCAGGCGTGTTGATGCGATTTCATCGTAATCTGAAGTGGGCAGATCAATGAGAGAGTATGGAGCAGAGAGTTTCGTTCTCGATGTGATGACATCGGTAGGCATCTTTTTGATCAATGAGATTTTCAAATGAACTTTGCAACAACAACTGAGACAAAATAAGAATATAATATAGCGTTTTCGCTCACCATTGTTGTACATACGGCAGAGAAAAATCTGCTTGAAGAGAGTCGGTGTAAGCGAGTGAAAAATATATATCATATAATAATTTACAAATAAAGCGTGAAAATTAAATAAGAACGCATCTTGTTGAGAACACGGAGAAGTAACGAAAGAGCAAAAGAAGGAAAGTGCAGTGTCCCGTAAGAAAATCAATGAAGATTGCAAGCGGAAATTACCTTTTTCTCCTCGCCGTCTCTTCACAAACACCGATCTCTCGTATCAACACAATTGCACTCTCATTGCGTATACCCTCTGACGCCTCGACCAGTCAAGAGAGTGAGTGAAATGAATAGACAGCTGCTCGTATTGCTCACTTTTATTCCACCCCTTCATTGTGATTATGTTTCGGCTCCGATAACGACTGTACGACAGCGCCGACTATCATTGGCGATATGGAGAAAGAGCGCATCGAGAAAGAAAATCCCGTGCAGAAAGACAGCGAAAAAGAACTGAGTCTTCCGTCTCAATATTTTTAATAAAAAATAATATTTTTTTACAAATATATGATATATCGAAAGATATGTTGTTTATCACACAAAAAGCGATAACGAAAATCTTCTTTGGAAGTGAAGTCAATTCGCATCTTGGAATTGCCCGTGCAATCTCGAGATGTGCTTCACTGAGAGTGTCGCCGACCTATTTTTGCTTGGATGTCTCGGAATTTCCACTGAAATGAGTTGTATAAAAATTGTGTAATGAACATCTTAAATTTTCAGCGAATCTCACCAAAGACCACATGATTGTTCTGCTCGTAAGTTCTTTCAAAATGAGAATGGCAGTCAGGCACTTGGAATACGATCTTGAACCACAATGGTTTGACGGAGTTGGGCAACTTCTGTGCACAAAAATAATACATTATTTTGGACTTTAGATAATACAAACCTTTTTAAGGATTGATACGCTGTCGTCCCACGAGGCGTAATCAATAAAACTGCTTAACTGGTTTACAATGCATAGTTTGTCTAATTTTCTAGCGAACATGTCCATAACTATCGGGGCCCAATTTCCATTACAAACTCCGAATAAATCATGCGTATCTCCTCCGAACTGACTATCGAACGAGGTTTGAGTGATCATTAATGATTGTAAGAGGCTTGCTAAGTCAAGCAACACTTTCACTAAAAGCTGCTGTTAGAAATACATTGATGATAAATATTCCGAAAATATAAGTATTCCACTAACCTGGATCTGTAATTACTACCTGTTTCACAGAAATCGTTAATTGATTCACTTCGTGAGCTATGATAGCATTCATAAGGTCAACCCTGCAATATTTCTCGCATTTAGACTTCAACTATTTTGTTAACCCACACATTCTCTTCTGACAGAACATCAGCCAAATATGTCATGTTTTCGATCTGCACACCTTTGAGCAGCTCGGACACCACGGATAATTCTTTTGTGAACAACGGATCATAGAACAGATGGCGTATGCGATTTCCAGCGCACTCTAATAGGTGCTCCCAGTCTTCGAGTTCTTGCTCATCGGACCCGAAATAAAATATGATATAGTACGGTGACTTTTTAATTCGCCAAAAACTATTGCACAGTATAATCCATAGATTGAACAAGGTTGCAGTATGTGTGTAGAGTCTTATCTTTGCTGACAATGTTGCCTGAAAAAAATAAGTGATGTACTTGATTATTTGGGTTGAAACATCGGTTGATAAAGTGTGAAATTGGATATCGCTGCATGGTAAAATGGTCTTTCTTTGCATAGCAAGCTCATACACTCGTCGAAGGAATAAGGATGATGTCTGAAATCAACCACTATGTTATTTGTTTTTAATTTAAAATTATAAAAAAGCTCACTTTTCTGAGAACTAATATTGTCTCCGGCGCATATTCGATGATTTTACATAGAAGATCTAGAGGAAGAATCTCGAATTGGGAAGGAGTACTCATGTGAAGAGAGGAAAGAGCATCAGTGATAGATCCCTCTGCTGAGGTCTCAGAGGGATATTCCATGATTTTAATATTCAAAACGGGAAACGAAAATGTGTTCAGAATGAACGCTCCTTTGATATAGTCAGTTTGGTCAAGCGTTTTAGATTTCGTGTAAGAGTAATTCCGCTGGCAAAGATCTTTCAATAAACGCTCTTGGTTCACAACACACGTTCAGCAAGTATTCAAGTGCGATATTGATTCAGATGTCACTGGAAAAGTAATTCCGTTGGGTACAGTGAAGTAAAATGCGTTCGTAATAGTATTTACTCGATTATGAATGCAGGATAAGATCTAGAGATATTCTGGAATTTTCTTGATAAAAAAGACGCAAAAACACGGTAATTATACTGTAAATATAAAGTTCGTTAAAATCAATTGCACTTTATCAAATATTAGCTTGATTTAAACAGGGAGCTTTTCCACACAGATTTGCATCGACAGACAAGTGAAATTCGATTATTTTGTCAGAATTGTTCATGCTCTCTTGAAATGTGTTTTACCGACAAATTCGCGCGAAATTCTGTTATTATCGCTGCAAAAAATGTAATTAATATTTCATTGAAAAAATCAACGTACGATTGATTTCAACGATTTTGACTGTGTGATTGATTACGTGATTATTGACTTCGTAACGCGGTTCAATCGTTCTGTTGCGGGAAGGAAAGACCGATGCGAACCACACCTGTTTACCGACCAGGGCAAGTTCCTGTAAATATTTAATACTCTTGAAACTTCTCTTCTTTTTGGACCCGGGCTGCTCTGAATGTAGAAGGGGTTGGGAATAAAAATGATAGGGAGGGAATATTTCTACGAGGAAAGGCTGGACTAAAAACAGGGAAGTACCGCACTAATAATTTACCTTTTTCAGATTGTTCATGCAAACAATCCAATGATTTGTGAAATAATCCATACTGTTCACTATCAGTAACTTGTCGAGTAGTTTCGAGAATAAATCGAGAATAATTCGCGCCCAATTCCCGTCGGTTAATCCGAACAAGTAGTGATCGATTTCATTCGCATCATAACTGGCCTCTTGAGTAATAGCCAACGATTGCAATCGCGTTGATAAAGCAACCAAAAAGTCCTCTGGAATACAAATAATGATAAATTATATAATTATGATTATTTTAAAGACCTGCGTTTTCGCATGTAACATAGTGGACGAACAAAAGCAGACGAGTGACACGGCGAGAATCGATATTTTCAAGTATATGGGTTCTGGAAAACAATTGATTTCATTATTTTACATAAATAAGTAATCTCACGCTTCCGCATCAGATAAATCCACATTCCACGTGTATTTGTATTCGACCTCATTGATTCGAACAAATTCGGGTATTTCGGCGAATATGGCCCTTTCGAACTCGTATGGTTGACTTTTAGTGATACAGATTCTTCCGATACATGCTCCAACACACTCCCAAATACACTTCGTTTCGATTTCAGTGAGCACGGGTAACCCAAAGTGAACAACATCCTGAGATATTCGTGTAATTTCAGAATTATTTTAATTGAAATTTAGAACCTACCTCAGCAATGAAATGCTGACAGAGTCGAATTCGTAAGCACAAGATAAAGTTGCAAGATAAAGTAAGATAAAGTTAGTTAAATTAGTTTGAGACGTAAGATAAATATAGCTGACTGGATAGGACGAAATTGCAATACTATGTCGAATTTTTGTCTCGATACCTAAACAAACATATTTTCCTCGCACTTTTTAAAATATATTTTAACCTTATCATATATTGGAGTGAACAACAATTCTTCGCAAAGTTGAAGGTTCTTCGCACAGAGGATAAACTCATCAACTACTGCTTTGAGTTGCGACGAAGCCTAGAATATGATCGACAATTGAGAAAAAAGCGAGAAAAAACCGAACCATTCTTAATTTCATAGCCATGCGCGGAGCGTAGTCAATTATTGGCCACAGTAACTCTCGTGGAAGCAGCTCAATTTGAGACAAACTTTTCCGAGTCGAGTCCATCCTGAATGCGTTTTTTTACAAAATGTGCAAGTGATATAATTTTCAGAGTTGGATGAATTTTCGAAAAGGAGGACGCGCATTCGAAACCGTATTTTACACTTGACGACTCCAATAGAAGAAGCTTAGCCACAGGAAATGTTGTTGTCTGACAAATAACATCAATTCATCCACGACAGCCTTTTCGAAAACATAAAGTAAACTTGATAGTGCTACTTGAACACATTATTATTTCCAAGCAACAATCTATTTCGTATATTATAAATTCCTTGATTGGACAGTTTGAACACGGTTTATGCAGACAGAATTATGTAACAAACATACGAATGCAATGATAAAAATGATTTTTTTGTGTTTGAAATGGTGTGTTTGAGTGTGGATGAAGTGGGGTGCTGATGTATGAAGTGATCTTATTTAGAAAGGTTCATTCATTCTTGAATTGTGTTTCATTGTGAATTTCGCGCGCCCGTCTGAGACGTTCACTGCAACGAACCACCATTTCAATTTAAATGAAATGTTTCAATCACAACTTACGATTCGCTTTGTGATTGTTGATTTCGTAATTCGACTCCATCGAGGTTAAGTAGGGATCACTATAAGCATATGAAGATTCAAACCACATTTTCTTTCCGATTAGTGGAAGTTTCTGAAAATAGCAATTCTCTCAAAAATGTACCCCATCCGTCTTACCATTTCCAGATTACTCAAGCTGTCCCTCCATTCGGTGCTGGTGCTGTACTCCAATCGGTTCACAATGAGCAACTTATCGAGCCCTTTCGTGAACATATCCAGTACAATTGGTTCCCAATTTCCGTCGAAGACTCCGAACATGTAGTGATTAGTTCTGTAGATATCGTCCTCCATGTGTTCTTGCTCAATGTGCAACGAGTGTAAGAGTGACGATAGGGCATGTAGAACGTTCACTACAATAGGAGCCCGTTCGCCTAACAATCGGACAAATTGAGCAGGGTTCGGCACAGTAAAAAAATGTCGATTCTCTCAAACATTGCTATGTGGGGTTCTCGAGGGTGCTGAAGACGCTGGGCATATTCATTTTTTTATATCGATGCCCTGTTGGCTCCAGACGGACTCACGTCGAAATGCGTCTTTTTTTTTATTTTTTGGTTTTTATGTGTTTAAAGATGCGCTAATTTTTCGTGTTCTTGTAACCCGGGGTACTTTTGGACGCTGAATACGCCTGTAAACTTCAATTTTCATAAAAAATTTTTTTTATTGATTTGTAATATCGATTTTTTGATTACGACAAAACTGCGACTAATGAGTTACACCGTTGGAACCGCGCTGTCGAGATTAGTCGGAGTGCCAAATTTCAGCCAAATCGATACCCAGAGTTTTCCTGGAGCAGGTAAAACGTGAAGACAAAATAGCCTGAAATCGACGCTCCGTCCTTTGATCTACCCTCTTCCTCTTCCCCTGCCCTCTCCCCTCTCTTCCCTTCTCTCTGCACTCTCTCCTCTCACCACACTATCTCGCGTCGTCTCTCACATCAAGGAAGGAGGGAAGGAATAGGAAGAGGGTAGATCAAAGGAGGGAGCGTCGATTTCAAGCTATTTTGTCTTCACGTTTTACCTGCTCCAGGAAAACTCTGGGTATCGATTTGGATGAAATTTGGCACCCCGACTACTCTCGACAGCGCGGTTCCAACGGTGTAACTCATTAGTCGCAGTTTTGTCGTAATCAAAAAATCGATAATACAAATCAATAAAAAAAAATTTTTATGAAAATTGAAGTTTACAGGCGTATTCAGCGTCCAAAAGTTCCCCGGTGTTACAAGAACACGAAAAATTAGCGCATCTTTAAACACATAAAAACCAAAAAATAACAAAAAAGACGCATTTTGACGTGAGGTCGTCTGGAGCCAACAGGACATCGACATAAAAAAATGAATATGCCCAGCGTCTTCAGCACCCTCGAGAACCCCACATAGCAATGTTTGAGAGAATCGACATTTTTTTACTGTGCCGACCGTTGTCCGATTCTTAGGCGAACGGGCTCATAGGAGTTATTCATAATTGCATAATAAACTTGGCCAACCTGGATTCGTGCATGTGACAGTGTGAACTGAAAGCTTCAGGCTGTTGACATTACAAAGCTTGATGGTTTTCATAATTTCAGTCCTGAAAAAACTTCTTTTTCGTTAAAAAAAAAGAAAAAAAACCTACGCGTCATCATCCGAAAACTCGTTAAATTGGTATTCCGCTGCATTGATTTGAATATGTTCTGGTATTTCAGCGATAATTCGCAAATCGGAGCCTTCATCTTCTCGTGGAGAGCTTGCCATGCTAAATTTACCTTAATTTAATAACCATGTATGGAGCGTTATAATTTATTGGACACATAATAAATTGAGACAAACGTCATTCCAATCGAGACCATCCTAAATGTGAAATTAATGTAAAATATAAGTGGGAATGGAAGAAATGTGCCAAGGACGCGTATTCAAAATTGTTGAATATGTTTTTATTCGCCTTGATGACTTGAAAAGACGGAGCGATGCCACAGGAAATGTGTGAATGTTACAAAAACAATTAAATCGCGGGGATGACCGAACTATGAAAGGCCAGCGGTCATTTGAAGAGTACTGATTGATAGCCTGGTTATTCTTTAACGACTGTAAAATCGCTTTCATTGTTGAAATAACTTTACATTTAACTGCCTTATTGAAAGCAAAACTTAGGATGACATTGCTAATGGAACACAAAAAAATGCATAAGGCTTAGCCCTGACATTCTAAAAAAAAACAACTGCATTTTGTTTATATTATTTTGGGTTTTCAGTGAGCCGTTCGAACAGCGTTTATTCAGACAGAAGCTTGCAAAACAAATGTTAGATTGATAAACCGTAGCGCAATTGTATATTTTAGTGTTGATGTTTGAAGTATCTCGTTCAGAAAGGTTCGTTCCCTCTCGAAACATGCTTCACTGTGAAATTCGCACGTCCGGACGAGAATTTCACTGCAACGAACATCTTTCCATTTAAATTCAGTAGAGAGAAAAGTATCAAACTTAACGTACTATTCACTATGTGGCTGTTGATTTCGTAATGCGATTCCATCATTGACAAATGTGGTTCGTAATAAGAGTACGAAGCTTCAAACCACACCTTCTTCCCGATGTGAGGAAGTTTCTGAAAATTATAATTCTTCTAAACAAATAGAATCGTCAAACTTGCCAGCTCCAGATTGTCCCAGCTGCTCTTCCAGTCGTTGTTCGTGCCGCAATCCAATTTGTTCACTATCATCAACTTATCGAGGCGTTTCTTGAACATATCTAGGATTATTGGCTCCCAATTCCCGTAGAGAACTCCGAAAAAGTAGCGATTGAATTTATAGACATGACCGTATGAAGTTTCTTGAATTATATTCAAAGATCGCACAAGTGATGACAGAGTTTGCAGAACTTGCACTGTAAAAGTGATTTTTTTAAACTGTTATTGTTTTTATTTCGATTCATTTTAAAGAAAACACTATACCAACCTGGAGCCGTGCATGTTACAAGTTGTACTGTTAGCGTCAGGCTTTGAACATTGCGATCCTTGACTGTTCGTACTAGATTTGATCTGAGAATAAATTTAAGAAATGAGCAATGTAAAAAAATAACTCAATAAACTAACGCGTTGGAATCCGATAATGCATATATAGAATATGCCATTGAATTAAATTTAATGTATTCAGGAATTTCTGAGAAAAGCTCCCAATTGAAGACTATATCTGGCCACGGGTATCCAAATGACATTTTATCGATGGATCCAACGCACTCCCAAAGACACTTCTCATCAAGTTCATTTAGCTCGGGGAGCACAAATCGGCATACCTGATTGGAATTATTTTGAATGATGTTTGGTGATTTTAGTACGTTACCGAGCTGACAACTCTGCTGCCTCGAATTCGTGAGCAAAGAATTGGATCGCGAAGAGTGAGACGTAGTAGAAAAAGGGCCGCATTTATCCGTGCAAATATCAATGCTTTGCTGAATCTTGAATCCGATCTCTAAATTTTAAATACAAATAAAAGGCGACTTTTGCCAAAAAAAACCTTGTTATAATTTCTTGGGCTGAAGCACAATTCGTCACAGAGTTGAAGTTTCTTTGCATTGAGGATAAACTCGTCAACTTTGTATTTGAGATACGACGATGCCTACAGTATATGCGTCGATGTCTCCAATAGGCAAAGGGAAAAAACTGACTATTCTCATTTGCATTGCCATTTCTGGAGAGTATTCAATAATTTGCCACATTAAGTCTCGAGGCAATAGCTCAAATGGAGAAGATTTCATTGTTCCAGGCGAAACCATCCTAAATGTGCTATTTAAATGACTATTTATGCGAAACAATATACGGTACTGCACGAAATATGTGGTGGACGCGTGTTCAAAATTGTTGAATTATTTTTGTTCACATTGACGCCTCCAAAAGTACAAGCGTTGGAGTGATGCCAGAGGAAATACTGGAATGGGGGCAATGCATACACTTTATCAAGTCATTGCGAAACGTTTAGCGTGCATTTCGAACAATTATTTTTAAGTGACAATTTGGAACTATTTTTAAGTGCCAATGAGAAACAACAGATATATAGCACGCTGTAAACTAAAAATTCTGCTCCTGGTGCGCGGACGTCCTAAATTTACTTCCCCTGACATTATTTTTGCATTCAAAATATTTTAGGCAAATTAATATAATTTTAATTGAAAATGCAAAACTGTGATCAAAACTATATTGATTGCAGAAAACCATCTTTTAAAATATCAATTTCAAACCAACAGAAGAAAAGTGCAAAAAAATCCGCGAAAAATTTGCACTGCAAAATTTTCCACAAAAAAAATGCAGTGCAAAATTTTCGCGTTTTTCTCCCCTCTTTTCTAACCCACAGACTGGTCGGACGGTGGATGCATCCAGAGCAAAATACAAGCCGCGAGCTGGCATTGAACCAATGACATCAGGATCTTCAGGCAATTTCCCAGCCAATACGCTAAGGGAATATGTTTATTCATTCATTCACAGTTCATAATGATTCATCGGTCGATGCCATATTAAAATCTATTGAGTGTTCGTTCAAGAAGTGAGACTGGTATTAGGTGGGAAGAGTTCGAGAATGGCAGAGCAAGGGCATAGCAAAGTGGTTGAAGATCAGACATACGTTGGCTCAATCCCCACTCGCAACAAGTATTTTGCTCTGGATGCATCCACCGTCCAACCGATCGAAGGGTTGGAAATAGGGAAGAAAAACGCGAAAATTTTGCACTGCATTTTTTTTGTGGAAAATTTTGCAGTGCAAATTTTTCGCGAATTTTTTTGCAATTAAATTCAAAGTCGTTCTACTCGCGCAGTGCAAATGAGCCGTTGTTATTTCTAACATTGCAAATTATAGACGTTCAAAATTAGAATGCATATTTTTGGCGCCACGCCCTGCCGCGCACCAGAAGCAGAATTTTTAGTTTACAGCGTGCTATATCGCATATTTATCATCAGTGAAATATTTCTCGATAACAATGAAATTGAAAAGCTGACATGCGTTTTACATATTTAAAAATTTGACTCGTGAACATTGTGATACTAAAAATGAGCCTCATTGCATCACTTGTTGATGTTCAGATCTGCGAACCACTCTGCCGTGAGACGATCGCAGTCTTGATCTGCTATCTGAAAGGAGGAATTTTATTTACTTTCAAAACAATATGATTTTTTAAAACGCGGTCTGCGTAAGAGCGGAGGAGGGGATGGCACAGTATCTAAAAATGGTCTCCGGGGGTTCATACTTGGTGGGTAGACTCCCTAGGGGTGGGATACACTTCAGCCAAAAATTTGGCGCCAAAAGTTGATCTTTGATCTTTGATCTCGGAAAATTTCATCTTCATTGTACTCCCTCATGTTATATACCATTCGATAGAGCATCAAAAGTTATGTAAGCAGCCAACTTTTCGTAGGCCTAGCACTTTCCGTTTTCGAAAAAATCGATAAAAGGTCGAATTTTCACGTTTTTATTTTTTTCGATAATTTTTTTCGCAATGTTCCAATGATTTGCGGGACCTGAAAAGTTGGCACTATATGTAACAATATACAAGGAATCCAATAAAAAATATGCCGACTCGATACGACATGCCCGGACATGACTTTTTTTCAAAAAACCTAGCATGCAATCGTCGAAATCGTCGACGCTGGTTCGAATCCCGCCCAATGCATATCTTTTGCTGAATTTTATTTTCATCATTTCTGTTGTTTTTTCGATACCAGATCACTTTTCACGTGTTTGTTTGTTATTTTGACGATGTTTTGACAAGTTTTTGGATACAATCGGGTCTTATCAAACTTTATTGTGGAGTAGATAATAATTAAAAGTTTGAATGAAGGAAAGCAGGAAATTATTTTTGTCTGAGCAATACAAATGGATATCTGTTCATCAATGTATTATTCATACTCATATCTTCCATTGCCCCAAAGCTACGTGCTCTTCTTCATTTTCTTCGATGGACTCAGCTCCATTTCCAATAGCTCGAATGAGCTAGAGATGCGATTCTTCGCTCTTCCCACCACTTCTGTTGATCATCATCAGGAATTCTGTATTCACCACACACCCTGACTTCTTCACTAGTCGTATGTTTGGGTGGGAGACCAAACACTTTATTTTCCGGCTAGATCGTCACTATCGGCTCACTAACTACAGTCAGCTCTCCATAATCTCCATCTCGGCATTCATATCGAGAAAAAAACATTCAAGTTGTCCATGATAGTCGATTCGAAATGATCGGCATCGCTCATGAACTCTGCATCTTCGAAGACAGCTTCATCGGCACCGAAGTCTTCCCATGCACGTTCGCTATCTCCGGTATTTATCTTTGGTCTCTTCACAGATGCATCTCTTCTTTCTACTTTGATTCTACTGTAGTATGAATCGATCTGTCTTGCATTCAGTCTCTCCTCAGGAAGGAACATTCGAGATCCATCAGGATTCAGGGCTTCTCTCATTCTCTTCTCGGCTACTTCTGCAGAGACTTTCGTTCCAGTTGTGATGCCTTTATCGAAAAGGTTTTCAACGAATGCTATCGCTTTTTCAGCATATCGAGAGTATGGCTTCTTCTTCTTCAGGGCGTATCTTTGGTCGACATTGGGAGAATCATTGTGATCAGTTGACAGAACTTCATCAACGGCATCGTCCACTTCAGGAATGACGAGTCGCTGGGAAACCATTCCTTCCAGTCCATCCGAAAACATGTGAAGAGCCAAATCACGAAGACTTGAGTGGGGCAGCGCAATGATATCACGCGTGTCACGTAAGATTCGAATAAACGCTGGCACATTGAAAAATTCAAAAATGAGTTTAACCCATTTTTGGGTAGTCCTTAGGGTCCTCCACAAGATAGCGTCGAGCTTTGTTCGATATTTTCATTTTCAACGATGTTAGACGTCGTCAAACTTTTCAATTGCCAAAAATAGCCAACTTTGAAGGACTGTAGCTCAGCCCAGAGTGATTTTGGTGGTTAGTGTATTGGAGATGAAATGTTCCAAATCTTCAGGAGAATGCGCCTGCACATTGGGCCCATCGATATTTTCATTATTATTTTTGTAAATCGTTTTAATTGATTGATTTTCACCACAATTTCGGGCCCAAGAATTTTATGAGCTCAATCGATAGAGCTCGTCGAGACGATTCGAATGGTATGCTGTTCATAGGGATTTTTTCTCCGAGGGTCTAACGAAAACCCCCTCTGAAACCATCCCAATCGCCTGAGAATGCGTGACCTTTGCCCTGGGAAGAAATACGACCTTTGATCTACCGGCGTCTCTCGTCTTCCCAATCGATTCCTTCCGATAGGAAGGGGTTCCTAACGTTCGTAAATCATTACTGATGCGATTTCAGAATAAATTTATTGATTAAAACGCGTTCTCTGTAAGAACGGGATGGCCTTCCACAGGGGGTGGCACAATGATTGAAAATGCTCTGATCGAGCTGAAATTTGCTGTGGGAACTCCCAAGGGGTTAGGTATGCCATCGGTAACTTTTCATGGTGATTCATGCTCATCATGCACGAAAAATAATTTAAAATAATTTTTTTTCAGTTTTGACTTTTTTCAGTTTTGAGTTTTCAGTTTCATTTTTGCATGCAAATGAGTTCTTCCGACACAAAATCATTGTTCATCTACTTAGGGGTGGTTTTGACGATGTTTTCACCACTTTTCAGATGAAATTTTGGTCACGGTCATGCTTCGCCCAAGAAGGCTGATTACCAAGATTTAAACATAACTTTTGATAAAGAGATATCGCATGAGAGTCAAAACTGAAATTTACTGAAAAGTTACCGGTGGCATACCTAACCCCTTGGGAGTTCCCACAGCAAATTTCAGCTCGATCAGAGCATTTTCAATCATTGTGCCACCCCCTGTGGAAGGCCATCCCGTTCTTACAGAGAACGCGTTTTAATCAATAAATTTATTCTGAAATCGCATCAGTAATGATTTACGAACGTTAGGAACCCCTTCCTATCGGAAGGAATCGATTGGGAAGACGAGAGACGCCGGTAGATCAAAGGTCGTATCTCTTCCCAGGGCAAAGGTCACGCATTCTCAGGCGATTGGGATGGTTTCAGAGGGGGTTTTCGTTAGACCCTCGGAGAAAAAATCCCTATGAACAGCATACCATTCGAATCGTCTCGACGAGCTCTATCGATTGAGCTCATAAAATTCTTGGGCCCGAAATTGTGGTGAAAATCAATCAATTAAAACGATTTACAAAAATAATAATGAAAATATCGATGGGCCCAATGTGCAGGCGTATTCTTGAGCTCAATCGATAGAGCTCGTCGAGACGATTCGAATGGTATGCTGTTCATAGGGATTTTTTCTCCGAGGGTCTAACGAAAACCCCCTCTGAAACCATCCCAATCGCCTGAGAATGCGTGACCTTTGCCCTGGGAAGAAATACGACCTTTGATCTACCGGCGTCTCTCGTCTTCCCAATCGATTCCTTCCGATAGGAAGGGGTTCCTAACGTTCGTAAATCATTACTGATGCGATTTCAGAATAAATTTATTGATTAAAACGCGTTCTCTGTAAGAACGGGATGGCCTTCCACAGGGGGTGGCACAATGATTGAAAATGCTCTGATCGAGCTGAAATTTGCTGTGGGAACTCCCAAGGGGTTAGGTATGCCATCGGTAACTTTTCATGGTGATTCATGCTCATCATGCACGAAAAATAATTTAAAATAATTTTTTTTCAGTTTTGACTTTTTTCAGTTTTGAGTTTTCAGTTTCATTTTTGCATGCAAATGAGTTCTTCCGACACAAAATCATTGTTCATCTACTTAGGGGTGGTTTTGACGATGTTTTCACCACTTTTCAGATGAAATTTTGGTCACGGTCATGCTTCGCCCAAGAAGGCTGATTACCAAGATTTAAACATAACTTTTGATAAAGAGATATCGCATGAGAGTCAAAACTGAAATTTACTGAAAAGTTACCGGTGGCATACCTAACCCCTTGGGAGTTCCCACAGCAAATTTCAGCTCGATCAGAGCATTTTCAATCATTGTGCCACCCCCTGTGGAAGGCCATCCCGTTCTTACAGAGAACGCGTTTTAATCAATAAATTTATTCTGAAATCGCATCAGTAATGATTTACGAACGTTAGGAACCCCTTCCTATCGGAAGGAATCGATTGGGAAGACGAGAGACGCCGGTAGATCAAAGGTCGTATCTCTTCCCAGGGCAAAGGTCACGCATTCTCAGGCGATTGGGATGGTTTCAGAGGGGGTTTTCGTTAGACCCTCGGAGAAAAAATCCCTATGAACAGCATACCATTCGAATCGTCTCGACGAGCTCTATCGATTGAGCTCATAAAATTCTTGGGCCCGAAATTGTGGTGAAAATCAATCAATTAAAACGATTTACAAAAATAATAATGAAAATATCGATGGGCCCAATGTGCAGGCGCATTCTCCTGAAGATTTGGAACATTTCATCTCCAATGCACTATGCACCAAAATCACTCTGGACTCAGCTACAGTCCTTCAAAGTTGGCTATTTTTGGCAATTAAAAAGTTTGACGACGTCTAACATCGTTGAAAATGAAAATATCGAAAAAATCTCGACGCTATCTTATGAGGGACCCTTAGGACTACCCAAAAACGCATTAAAACATATGGGTCAAAAAATGTGCCAAGCACCCCTGATTTTATTCGAGTCTTACGTGACACGCGTGATATCCTCGAAGAACATGATCCTCCAATTCATCCATCGAAGAAAATGAAGAAGAGCACGTATCTTCGGGGGCAATGGAAGATATGAGTATGATCCGCAACGGAAAGTGATGGAATATCGTCTCCGTCACTCTGCTGACACACAACAGTGTTGGAGCTGAGTCAGAAAGTGGAACAGCCGCACTATCTTCTGAAAAAGAGTTCAGCTTTCCAGATGAGATTCAATAATATTTTGATAAACAGATATCCATTTGTATTGCTCAGACAAAAATAATTTCCGGCTTTCCTTCATTCAAACTTTTAAGAGACCGGATCGGTAAAAATCGAGTACCCCCCGGACACGCTCCTACCGAATTGAGTTCCGCAAGTCCATACTCTAGTGTTAGGAGGGCCTTGTCCCCGCATTACTCATAGTACCCCCTATTTCCATTTCTTGCCTACCCGGGGAGAGAAAAGTGAAAAATATCGCAAAATAGTCAAAAAATGGTATTTTCTCAACCAATCAAGATAGACTCAATTTTACATTTGCAATATATTTCGGATGTCCAAACACAGTTTATCAGCCAAAAAGATATATTTATGCTCAATTCCATAACTGCGCTTTTGAGCACTAATTTCGTTTTTTAAGCGAAAAATGACCATTTTTAGCCGCCCTTCCCAGTCACACTATGTGCACAGTGTAGCCAGATGACCTCCCCAACGATTCCACTATTGAGAATCCAGATCGATTTTACCCGCAAAAGGAGCTGTCCGATCAAGTGAAAGTCACTGCTTGATGCAAGCCGAAGAAATCGCTCTCTCGATTAGATTTCCAAATAGTTGTGCTAAAAACCACTCACATGACATTAGTATACCTCAATGCAAATATTTATTACCATAAGAGGCGAATCCGCGACAATGAGTTTTTTGACCCATGACCCGGGGTTCATGCCTC
>LS487527.1:188920-243161 GCA_900490705.1 Pristionchus arcanus
GAACAAAACCATATTTTTCTCAAAAACAATGATTTTTTTACCCACACATATTTTTTTCCAAATGATCGTGTTAACGAGGCGCATCTCCTGGTTATAAAATCAGCTTCCACTCGGGCCTGGTATTTAAAATAATCTTTTTCAAAGTCGTGTTAGATTAATTACTGTGCATATTATTTCAGGATCTGATCATTCATGATTACAAGAAGCCGCAGTTAAATTTTTAGACCATTCGGATGACTAGAAACAAAGTTATGGTAAAACCGTGTTTTGCAGCACGCTTGCAGCAATGCTGCACCGGTCGAGTTGGTGCAAAATGGAGTTTACCATGGTGTTCAGCACCCTCAAGAACCTCTTTTCACAAATTTTCGGAAAATGGGTGTACCAAGTAATTGTTGATTCTTTCGCAACCGGCCTCATATATTATAAACCAGCACTCTCTTTCAGAAAGAAACTCAGAAAGAACGCTCTCTCGCTGGTCAGATTGCCGATCGACGAGATCTGCTCGACATCAATCACTATTTCTCACCTTGCTTTGCTCACATTCTGACGCATGTATTTGACGAAAGCCAGCTTGATCAGGGCACAGAAAACAATGCAGAAGCAGGTGCCTATAAGTAATATTTCGAATATAGAGAAAGATCAAAGATCACATTCAGATTATAGATCACAGATCAGAGACAGAGTTCAAAGATCAAAGATCACTGACCCAAATAGACATCCATCGCCTTCAGATAGCTCACGCGCGGCATCACTTCATTGTACGAGAAGAGCAGGAAGGTGATGGTGAGAATGATCGAGATCATGTCCTGTAAATTTCTTTATTTTCATTCTCATTTTCCATGAAATATATTCGGGGTGATTCTAGTCTCTATGAAATATCTCCGTAGAGCTCAAAATGAAGTGTAACACATTTGGTAGCTGCCAGTGTTGGGGATGATCTAGATCAGGTCCTGAGTGTTTATTTGATCGTGATTAACTTGTTTCACATTTCTCTAGTCGTTAGCATCAGTGAGCAAAGACCCCTCGAAAGCTGTGGAAACTCTTCTCAAAACAAGCAGACGCAACGTATCCGATTACAAGAGCTGTCAAGGTCCATCAATCGGGAAGTCGACGCATCAAAAACTTTCTTTACTACGTTGAAGTTGCAAGTGAGATGTCTCTAGTTTGCGTGCATTCACTTTATTCTCATTGTCAGAAGAACCCGCCGACGTTCTTTACCACGTGTATCGCGAGAGAATGAAGCAACCCAGGAACTATTTTTTCAAACTCCTTTTAAAAATACCAAAATTTTATAGGAACATATCCTAACGATAAGAATTCGACACATCCTGTCAATTTGTCCCAAAGCCGGCTTTTAGGGAATTTCCGGTTCTGAACCCGGCTATAGCGTATCTCAGCTCCCAGATGAGCTAGAGACCTCTGGTTTGGCTCAAAAAATCCGGAAAAATATTCTGAACAACTTTCGTACTTTGACGAAAAGTGTACGACAAAAACTAAAAATACTATTCTCAAAAATATGAAAATAATCGGATAAAATTTTTTGTAGCTTTTTTCTGAGGGTGCATTTTAAAAAATTTTATTGCATTTTTTGATAGTTCTAGGTCGGTAGTTTATAGGAAAAATTAAAAGAGAAAAATCGATTAACCCCCTTTTTGGGTTTTCCGTGTCCGAACGTCGAAAATCGTCGCTATTTTCGATTTTTTTCGTAATTCGCCACACGAAATTGATCATAACTCGCTTCAAAATAAATATTTTCTCCCATTCTAAGTTGCAATGGATAGATGGGAGCTTGATCGACAGTTCCTAATTGAAAACTCACTCCAGGTCAGCGCGCTCATTAGGAGTGGTCGTGCGACCGAAAAAATAGTGTAACTATGGGGATACGGATTTTCACAAAAAGTTATTATATTTTTTAAAAAGTATCTATATATACCTCAAAAATCATCAGAGGGCAGAAATAAAACCAACATTTCCTTTGAGTAAAGTGCAGAGAAAGCGATAGAGAAAGTGAAGAAAGCGAAGAAAGTATCTCTTCATTGAAGAATGTTATGCGAGTTTGAATTTTTAGACTCTTCAATTTTCACAGCGCATTATTCAATCAAGTCCTTCAATTTCATAACGTAAGAGTACAGGAGATGATAATATTATTATGCAGCTTTGAAACTTTTGGGAATTCAGTTCAAGATTTTCATAATAATATAATTTCCTGTAATTTTACGTCATAAAATTAAACGTTTTAATTGCAAAATAATATTTTTTAAAGCTTTGAAAATTGAAGAGTCTAAAAATTCAAACTCGCATAACATTCTTCAATGAAGAGATACTTTCTTCGCTTTCTTCACTTTCTCTATCGCTTTCTCTGCACTTTACTCAAAGGAAATGTTGGTTTTATTTCTGCCCTCTGATGATTTTTGAGGTATATATAGATACTTTTAAAAAAATATAATAACTTTTTGTGAAAATCCGTATCCCCATAGTTACACTATTTTTTCGGTCGCACGACCACTCCTAATGAGCGCGCTGACCTGGAGTGAGTTTTCAATTAGGAACTGTCGATCAAGCTCCCATCTATCCATTGCAACTTAGAATGGGAGAAAATATTTATTTTGAAGCGAGTTATGATCAATTTCGTGTGGCGAATTTCGAAAAAAATCGAAAAAAGCGACGATTTTCGACGTTCGGACACGGAAAACCCAAAAAGGGGGTTAATCGATTTTTCTCTTTTAATTTTTCCTATAAACTACCGACCTAGAACTATCAAAAAATGCAATAAAAATTTTTAAAATGCACCCTCAGAAAAAAGCTACAAAAAATTTTATCCGATTTTTTTCATATTTTTGAGAATAGTATTTTTAGTTTTTGTCGTACACTTTTCGTCAAAGTACGAAAGTTGTTCAGAATAATTTTCCGGATTTTTTTAGCCAAACCAAAGGTCTCTAGCTCATCTAGGAGCTGAGATACGCTATAGCCGGGTTCAGAACCGGAAATTCCCTAAAAGCCGGCTTTGGGACAAATTGACAGGATGTGTCAAATTCTTATCGTTAGGGTATGTTCCCATAAAATTTTGGTATTTTAAAAATGAGTTTGAAAAAAATAGTTCCCACAGGGCCCACTTTTGCTACATTCTCTCGCGATACCTGTGTTACGCGTCTTCTATCACCGATCAAAGAGGCGAGAAAGAACGTTGAACAAAGAGCAACTAAGCTATCATTACAACATTGTTACATGAATTCTGTCAGCCCTACAATACCTGGAAGCTGGTCTCGTTCTCCATCCACAGGGACACCCACGAGGTGATTACGACGGCGGTGGAGGGAATGATCAGTTGCAGGAAGCAGAACCTGGAAAAAAATCATTTCGTGATCAATAGTCGCCAGGAATTTCTTCTCGATTTGCATGCTCTCTCGCCTATGTGACAGGTAAGAATGCATTTGAAGGGAGAGACATGACAAATAATTAAGAAACAATTGTCGCGTTTGCTCATCGCAACATCTCAACAGCGTACCCAGCAGCCCGTGTGAAGACGAAGCACACGTAGAGGCGCGAATAGTCGCCTGAATTACATTTATGATCCAAAAAAAAGAGCTCATACCGGTGGCGTAGCTCTCCATTCGACTCGTCACATACGCTTCCGTGATCTGCCATTGATTAAGTAATTACATCAACAAAGCACTTTAGAGTTGCCGTAGTCACTTCATTCCTCTTTCATCGGCCAGTTTGATAAGAAAATAAAGCAAATTCCTTTAGTAAAATGTGCAAATCAGCAATACCTGGAAGTCCGGAAGTGAGATGGGATCCAATTTGAGAGCAGCTCTTGCACCTTTGCTCCACTTGTAAACCACTTTGTCCGCCGTATATCCGTCTGTAATTTTTCTTATCTGTGTTTTTTGTTAACACAATTTACACTCACCCGTATTTTTTTATCGATATTTTTACTGATGAAAAGGATGAGATTTAGAATCAGTAAACTCACAACTCTCAATGCCCAATTTGCACAGCTGCGAATCGAAAGGGAATAGGGTCAAGTCCATACTGCACGAGGCGAGAAGGGAGAGACGACGGGAGTAGAGGATGTGACCTTCGTGGTCCAGTCTGGAAATCAAGGTACTCTTGCCTGCAATTTCCAGGGGAAAACAGTTGGCATTCGATTCTGAAGTGCTCCAGATTCTATTGATGCACTAGCAATAATATATTTCTCTTTGTTTCGTGGTCCAGTCTGAAATCGATTTCAGAGTGGATTTGATTCCCAGATCGCACACACAAATTGATGAGTCCCACCTAACGTTGCCTTACGACTGTAAAAGCGTTTGACGTGACCCATTACCCAACACAGATTGTGAAGCAATGAAGAGTTCGCGGCAACAAATTCGTGAACTTGGAAAAGAGGATCACATAGGACACTCGGGCATCAATTTTCCAGCGTGAATGCTAGAGTTAAAAATTCCGGTAACTGTCTCTTCATTTCACGTGCTTTCTTGCCGATTAGAGGTGCGAAAGAGTGTGTGAAATAAAGAAACAATTACCCGTGTTTCGAACTCTAGTGAATGTCTCACCTCAGCAGGGATCGATGGGTGATGCTCTGCTTTCTCGGATTCTTCGATGAGATTGCATTGGGCACGAATGTGTCCGGGTACCAGAGAGAGGTGGAGTACGACTCGTGAAGGGCGAGCTCGGTCTGGAACATGGATTTTCCCTTTTTGGCCGTATTTTTGTCCATTGAAATGCGCCCGAGCTTTTCCTCACGTTAGTGAAAGTACTCGTGAGGGGCGAGCGGATATTTTTTATTGTCCCGTTTTTCGTCTTTCGTTTCTATCCAGAACAATTTGAAAAATATTTCTTTCATAGAAAATATGACAACGGCACAGATACATCATGGCGCCACAAGCCCACACACGCATAGCTTCCGTGGCGCAATCGGCAGCGCGTTCGGCTGTTAACCGAAAGGTCGGTGGTTCGAACCCACCCGGGAGCGTAACTTTTTGCCTCGGTTCTCGTTGCAGATTTCGCTCATTTCGAAGTTGTGCCATCAACTTTTTCTTACACTTCTTTGATCGATGGACTAGAATCTGGCCGTTTTGACGTGCTTGAGACTAGAGGTGTGAGGAGTTGTAATAATATGCGGCCGACGAGAGTTTTACGTCGAGTGACGCAAGATCTCAGCCAAAGTGATCAGCATCAAAACGTGAGACTACCAAACAATGTCCATTGAGTTCTACTTCAATACCGCATTACTAGTGCACTCGAACCGGTTAGAGTAGCTAGAGAACGTATGAAATTAAGAGATGGTTTATTCATCACTAGAGTTTTAGTCAGAGTGCCGCTTCACTCTGACTATAGTTACAAGTAATCGTCTCTTCATTTCACACACACTCTCGTCACACTTATCATTGAGTGAACACGTGAAATGAAGAGAGATTGACCCTTATTTCGAATTCTAACTCTCACCTTATTCTTGAAGAGCTTTGGACTGTACTGCAGTCGCTGATCACGCCAACTCTCTCGATAGAACAGTTCCAGGGAATAGTCCTGAACGAAGCCGATTCATCGTCTTTGATTTACGGAGACTTGATAAACTTTTCCCAATAACTTACCATGGTGACTTCGGACACGGAACGCACGTTGCTCACAACAATTGAGACAGCTACTTCGACCGGGCCTGAAACAAACATGCTATGATTTCTTCAGAACGTTGTTCACGTGGATCTTTGCTTCAACAAGAAAACCAAAGACTATCTTTGCGTGAAGAATAGTCATTCGCATAGCCGCCTGGGCCATTCGCTCTCAGCGATGCCAGAAATGAAGAGCTGTGATCGTGATACGTTCGTCCACTTAGATACGAACCTAAAGTTTCAGTCAAATCCTTACTGGGGATGGCTTGGCAAGAAATGGTCTCTTCATTCTTCACACTATCTCACCGGTCAGAGAGACGAGATAGCATGCGAAATGAGGAGAATCATTTCTAGCCAAGCCATCCCTAATCCTTACCTCCATCCGCCGGTTCGGGCACTTGTCGATGGTCGTACGCGATGCGTTGCAGGAACTGCAGAAAGTCTCGCGTCTCGCTGAAAGGGAAGTTATCTAACTCTCTCAAATTCACGTTATCTCTCGTCTTCTCTGCACCTTTCACGAAATTTCTAACAAGAAGTTGCCCGAATCTCTCCCTTTCCCGTGTTCTCTCCCTTTCTCTCCAACTATCGATATTCCCCAATTTTTATATGAAAACTTGCGGTTGTTGCGCCCGACACTCATTTTTTAATATTTTGGGTACGCCACAGATTGACTATCGAAGTTTCGAGTTCTGTTCGAATTTGAATTGATCGTGAAACATAACAAAGACAATTTTTTTAAAAAGCGCGCGTTCTCTCTCTTTCCCTTACCTTATGAGAGCACAAGCAAAGGGTTGCTTACTTCACGAGGAATATCTAATAAGATGCAAAACAACCAACCCTTGCTCCATAATGGAATCCTTGCTCTAATAGCATTACTCCAAGCATTAAGCAGAAATAATGAGTAAACGTTCAAATAAGACTTACCCTTGCTCCATTATCGAATCCTTACTGAACGATCCCGCACTGATGTCCTGCCCGGCGCCCTTCTCCTCTTCCTCATCGTCATCGTAGACGTCGTCATCTTCTTCCTCAAGTGAACTTATCCAAAAAAATCCTTCTTCCTAGAAATTCTTCTTCCTCCTTCGTAATTTTCCTCATTTCAAGTGCTTCAACAATTGAGCAGTTCGAGTGAGTAAAGGTCAGAATGGTAGTAGGAATGAAGTGCCAGACTGAACGAAGAATCTGACTCACCATCGATGCATCTCGTCCAGCCTTGAGCACAAGAGCGCCTCTCCCAGCGTGTGCGACCTGAAATGAGCGTTTCGAAAGTGCAATTGTAGAGTAGTGGAAAGGATAAAAGCGAAGTAGAAACAAGCAAATCTCACTTGAGCCAGCGATGAGATTATTCCGACAGAAATTAACAAGCGCAGCATTGCTTTCCTGCAATTCTGATAGAGTGGTGGTGCGAACACGGGTACAAAAAGAAGAGAAGCACTAGAATCAATGTAAGTACATTACTATGAGGAAGGACGATGCCCCTCAAGTGGAAAAACTACTCAAGAAAATTGAGAAGTGAACCCCGCGAGGGAGATAGCTCAAAAAGGGAAGACTTCTGAACAGCGAAGCTATGCATGAGAAGAGCTAATTGTAAGATTTAAGGGGCCAGAATAAATGATCGAATTTCTAAGCCCTTCGGTTTTGATTCGCAGTACTCATTCTCGCCGTGAAGATGAAAGATACCACTCAATGGAAATGCAAAGGATCTAGCAGACTGGCGAGAGGCGCTTCTTCTGACACTTCTTCTCTTCCCGACCGGGTTGATCTCTGAGAGGTTTGTCAACCAATATGATAAACGACACGATAAAACGGTTATTTCATGGCCAAACTTGAAAGTGAGAAAAGAGAGAATGAGCAGAATGGAGCGGCTCTTTCTGACACTTCTTCTCTTCCCTCGACCGGGTTGATCTTTGAGAGGTTTCTCATCAATCATCTTTGTGTCCCCAACATGCGACAGAAGAAGGCGGAAGAAACGTGAGAGATGGGAGCAGGTGCTAATAAAAAGGTAAAGTTGCTTCCTCAATCAAAACAATTTAGCATTCGTCTAGAGACGAGCACGCTCCGCGGTGTACACATGTACCAGGAACGGTGCTAATGATGATAGATAATTATTTGGAAAAATACTCATTACACTCGCTCGTTTCCTCATAATCTCCGCCATTCCTGGCCAAAATGTATGAATCCTTTAGTGCGAAATGAGAGAAGAAGGGAGTGATTGAACGTGAATGATTTGAGATGATAGATAATTATGTGGAAAAGTATCTTCGCACTCTCTATGAAGTAAACACAATCTTGACCACCTTTGAAGGCCGAACAAAAGTTGGCGATTTCCGAAGTCAAAATTCGGTTGGAAAAATGTGATTACGACAGATTTTCAGACGTAAAACTTCATCATCAACGAGTTTTTAGTTATCAAAACAAATTGAAACATTATCAAATTGCCAAAGCATCCAGAGAAAAATGCGGCAAAAGGCATTCCCATGCCGGGAATCGAACCCGGGCCGCCTGGGTGAAAACCAGAAATCCTAACCACTAGACCACATGGGATGGTGGAAGCACGCTCTGAGAATCCGCATATTAGTCAGCGCAGTGGTCATTTAGTCAACGACTTCATAGCTTGAAAAGGAAGCTTGAAAACAGTTTTATTGTTAACAAGATCGCTAGACCCATTGTGCGATACTATGCGATATTGATTAGACTGCAGAAATATCGACGGCAATATTTATCTAACCCTCTAGCTAGAGGCTAGAGGCAGATGTCTAGCCTTACTTTCACGTGGAGAGATGGCCGAGCGGTCTAAGGCCTCTGGTTTCTCGCAACTAATTGCTGACTAGTTGGGGTGGGCGGAGTCTGCGCCAACTAGTTGCTGACAAGTGGTCTGACTAGTAGCTGACTAGTTGGGCGCTGACTAGTTGCTAGCAATTAGTCAGCAACTAGTTGGGATGGGTTTTTCCTACCCGTCGTGACTAGCACTCGCCTTGCCTATAAGCGCTTATTTTTCTCCCCACGTCAGATGATGATCAGACGGCTCCCGAATGTGGATGCTGTGAACTGCTATCCCATAAGGGATGGCCTTTTGAATGTGACTACCGTACATGGACGCTCCATGTATGGATCAGTTACAGTATGAGGTTCACTCATACGATATCGATCAATAATACAGTATCCCTCCGATTTGAAAGTGGGCGTGGCCTATCCTCCCAACTAGTTGCTGACTAGAGGCTGACTAGTTGCTAACTAGTATCCTGACTAGTTGTTTCCCTATCCGCCAGCAACTAGTCACCAACTAGTTAGCAACTAGTCACGAGAAACCAGAGGCGCTGGTTTAAGGCACCAGTCTCTTCGGAGGCGTGGGTTCGAATCCCACTCTCTTCAGATCCTTTTGCATTTTTTGAATGTGCACAACTCGTCGGTGATTACTTGTTCCTTGTGCTAGATTAGATACCAAATTTTTGTTTTGTATTTTTTTAAATTTCAATTTTTGTATCTTCCCGTCAGCAGCGCAGTTGTTTTTAAAAATACGCAACGATAAAAACATGACTGAAGAACGAGCTTCGTTCACTGATTCACACATCATTCATCCGTCATCATACACTTCATTGGATCAGTTCAGCACCATTAAGAGAGACGCGACTGTAGATAACGGTTTCAAACCGCTTGTTGCCAATCAAACGCGCGCGTTTCCTCCCCTTACATGCACATTTTTATGTATTCTAGATCGCAATGCCTCTGGCAGTTTCCCAGAACGCCGAACTGATGGATGCCTGGAGAAAGACGCTCAACGATGTGATATTATTTATCTTTTCGAAATAAAATTTCAAAATTGGCAGGAAATCATTCGCTCCCCATTTCCTCCGATCGATCCACCAACGGAGCCACTAATCTCAAGGACGATAAGAGCTCTGAGGGAGCATGCGGAGAGCCATCCGGGAAGAGCAGCTGTGGTATGTGATCTTAGATGGGTAAAGAAAATCGATTATCCTTGTCAGATTGACGCTTTCGATCAAGAGCGACGTCTTTCTTATCGACAGGTTCACGATCAGGTGACTGCTTTTTGTTAGCTTATTGTTGTCTTTTGAGCTACAATGTAAGTTACACGTAAGAAGAGAACTTTCAGGCTCATTGTGTCAGTAGCAGTATTTCAGACAATGTTGGCTTTCGAACCAATAAAAGAAGAATATAGTAAGAATTATTACATATTAGTGGTGAAATTTTAGGCACTATCAGTAGCTGCGTTTCTCCTTTCTCGTGGATTCGGAAATGGCGATCGAGCAGCGGCAGTGCTGCCCAACTGTGTTGAGTACGTGTTGCTAGCATTGTTGACGAATCAAGTTTTATGATATTGGTACATTTAGATTCCCCGTGATCCATCTCGGAGTGTGGGCGGCGGGCGGGATCTTCGTTGGGTGTAGCCCCGCACTGAGACACTGTCAGTAACTTGCTGAACGTTGAAAGAATACTATTGATCACAGACGAAACCGTCTATCAGCTGCTGGATTCCGCTTCATCGGTAGTCTTCACGAACGAAGCCTTGCTCGAATCGGTGATAGCAGCCGCCAAAGAGTGCCCGGAAGTGAAAGTAATCTACATTTATCGCTATGGATCGAGGTTCATCTTCCGACTTTGCAGACAATAATCTGCATTCGCTCCACGACATCACCTCTGCCAGAAGGCGTCCTTGATTTCCACAACGGTCTCGAATGTAAGCCACTGGAAGAACCAGTAGCGAGTATGTGCTATATCTTGGGTTAACAAATCGTCGCAACTCCCGTAATCTTTAGAAAAAAGTGCATTTATTTGTTTGTTTCACAGTAATTCCTCTATTGTTATATTCGCAACCAAAAATTCAGTAGTATGGCAAAAAATACATTGCACACTTTATGCTGAGGAGATTATCGTTTCACATCACTCATCTTCTTCTTCAGACATTTTATCGACGAAGTTTTCCCAGCGCTGCATGTGAATAAAGTTGACTGGTATCAGGTACACCAACAAATATGATTTACAAAAAAATTCGCATCTCAGGAGCACCAAATCATTTCAACCGGATGCTTTCACGTCTTTGGATTCGGCCTTCTCAATCTGTCTTTGCTCACTGGAACTACGGCTATTTTGATGAGCAGATTGGATGAAGTAGTCTATGCGAAGATGATTGCGCAATTCAAAGTACTTCCTGTTTCGATATACCTAGAATTTAACGGCTTCTAATTGAGCCCCGATGCCTGTCCGTGTCTCCGCCCATCTTCGCTTACTTTGCGAAGGATCCGGTAGGACGAGCCGCCTCGCTTGAATCGGTGCAGGTATGGGAGAATCCCATCCGATATAATATGATAAATAAAAAAATAGATGATAATGTGCAGTTCGGCTCCGCTAATGGTGCGTTTATCGTCGCCGCTCCCCCTGCGAGAGGGGTCAGAATGACTGCGCTAGGGGGGTCTGGCGACGACGAATGAGGGGTCAAATCGACGTTCTAGGGGGTTCTGGGTGGCCGATTTGAGGGGTCTAGTGACGACGAATGAGGGGTCAAAAGCATTTCTCGCCTCTTCTCTCCCTCCTCTCCTCCTCATCCACCTCATTCGTCGTCGCTAGACCCCTCAAATCGGCCACCCAGAACCCCCTAGAACGTCGATTTGACCCCTCATTCGTCGTCGCCAGACCCCCCTAGCGCAGTCATTCTGACCCCTCTCGCAGGGGGAGCGGCGACGATAAACGCACCATAAGTCAGGAGTTTAGCAACGAATTCCTTGCTCATCATTCAAACGTTCAGTACGTCGTGCAAGGTACCTTTGCGAACAATTCTGATGCCAGTGACCACTTGAGCTGATTTTGAATGCTTTGATGAATTGAGGATACGGTTCGACTGAAACGGGCGGAACCCATTATCCTCTGCTCTTAAAAGAGGGTGCGAGCGCCTCCTGTGGAGTCATGGTCTCGGGATATGAGCAGAAGGTGCGTAGGGGAACTAGCGATTCGGGGTATCAGAATGAAGAATGCGTCTCTACATTCCCCTTTCTTTCTGACACTCAGAAAGAATCGATACATCGTGAAAGCCATCCATTCTGGCGAAACTATCTGATTGTTATTCCCAGATCATCGATCCTACTACTCGTAAATCGTGCAAGCAGGGCGAGTGGGGAGAAATATGCTTGAAAGGTAGTTGTATTTTTGTTAGAAAATATATATTTGTAAACAATGCAGGACCAGGTGTGTTGGCTGGCTATCTCAATCAACCCGAGGCGACACGGGATCTCTTTGATGCGGAGGGATGGCTTCATTCGGGTTCATCCATTTTTTTTGTACAAATAAAATATATTCTGATGAATTGGAATGCAATGTTCTACGATTCTATGATTCCTACAAACCAATTTTTTCCTTCTTTATTTTCAACTTTCAGGTGACATCGGCTACATCGACTCCCTCGGTTGCCTCTACATCGTCGATCGTGTGAAGGAACTGATCAAAGTGAACTATGGAAATCAAACACTCCAGGTCTTTTCAATCCCTTCCCGTTTGTATGGACAAATTTTCTTACAAAAAAACAGAAAAGAATAATAACAAGTGGATAAATATCCCTCCAGGTTCCACCAGCAGAGCTCGAGGGCGTCCTTCTATTTTCTCCCTTCATTCGAGACGCTGCAATTGTCGGTGTGCCTCACGAAAACGTGAGAATTTTGTGAAATTGATCCTGAAAGTTCAAAGACCATTTCTGTAGGGAGGCGAGCTCGTCAGTGCGTTCGTCGTCAGAGCAGACGAAGAACTGACAGGAGAGGAGGTAGAGCAAGTAATTGCAGGTAAAGTTCGACATACGGCTAATCGCTTCTTCACACATTTCCTGACCAATGTGTAATGAAGACGTCCCGATAAATGAATTTTTGAATGGATGAACAATGTCATTTTCCAGACAGCCTGGCTCCATTCAAGCGGATCACAGGCGGAGTGGTGTTTGTGGATGCTATACCGAGGTGAAAATATTCATAATTATTTATTTTCAAATAGTTTTCTTCTTCTTGTATTTTCAAGTATTTCAGATCGGCCGCAGGGAAAATTCTAAGACGTGAGCTCCGAGATAAATCATAAATCCGTTCAGAGAGCGAAATAAAGAGTCGGACTTCATATCGATCGAATTATTTTCATCATTTTACCTGCGAGTTTATAAATGTAGTTATCATAATACAGTGCCCTTGTCATGTGAATTGCACCTATGAATTTGTTGCCTTATATCTCCTTTCGGCGCAATGGAGAAATAAATATAATCCTAGTGTGAGCAATCGTGTTTCGTGAAAAGATGGATGAGTAGGTGGCTAATGTCTTCGGTGCACGAGGGAACCAAGGTCACACTACATGCGGGATAGAGAGGGTGTTAAGAGATATCACTTACTGCGCAGAAAACAACCACCCGCATTACTAATCGTTTCTATTGCTCGTATATATTCGAATTAGTCACTGCATTTACGTGTCGCTAGTTTATGAATGATTGCCCCAGCGCTGATTTGCTGGTTATTGCTGAACACGGTAACTATTTAAATTAAAAATATCATACTTGGTGTATATGTTTTCAAACGGTTAAACCGCCCTACGCTTGATAGCTGGGGAGTTATAAATTAGGAATTTCGAATAGTTTTGGTGAGCACACACGTGTTAAGAGTTTTCTCAGATATCAGCAGCATCCGTTCCAACTGCAGCAGCGGAGGCATCAGGGCCTCGAATTCTCAAGTCCGTTCACGGAACATTTCTCAGAGGAGTAAATACCAAGGTCGATATGGCACCGGCCATTGGAGACTGTGAGAAGTGGTTCATATTCAAAAATGAAGACAATGTAAGCATTTCGGAAATTCAATGTTCTAGCTCTTCCAAAGATGGATCTAAAACAATTTTATATTATTGTTTTAGGTAGAATTCGTTGTGCAGTGCCTGCAACGTAAGCATCTGATGGGAAATGGGAACGGTACGGTGGTGCTACACAATTCCCGGCAGCTATGGACACCTATCAAACACAAAAACGGATCATGGTCTTTCCAAAGTGAATTCGGAGGATTGCTAAGCGCCGATAAGAATGGATCAGTTTATACAGTGAAGGAATTGTTCAACGGATGGGAACACTTTTGGATGGGATCCCCAGAAGGTTCATACTTTAGGAATCATCTAGTTGCAAAATTATCATGCTAATTTGGCAGAAGAACTAAACAACGGGAGACAATTCTTCCTCAAGTCCATACACGGGACGTATCTAAGACATTCAAGTGACGGTCACAAACTGAGCATGGGAATGGAAAACGAGAGTTGCGAGCAGTGGTATATGGAGCCGTATAAGGGAGAGGTGAGATCTTCTATTGTCTGAAAAAATGACAACATAAATACTCAAACTCAGGTTGTAATTATACCGTACTGCGCCAGGAAATATTTTCTACATGCAAATGCAAACGGTACGGTGAGCCTGGAGCAAAGTCTGCAGACATGGACTCCAGTGCGGAGTTTTGGTGGGACCATGTGGTCTTTCCGAAGTGCACTCAACGGATGGCTGAGCGCAGATTCTAACGGATCTGTGTACACTGTTCAGGAAAACCTCGATAGATCGCAGCATTTCAACCTGGAAACATGGACAGGTGACATGGTTAATGAAAAAAAGGGACTCGAATATTACCTCGCCTATGATTCCTTTGATGGTGCTTCAAAAATATAATATACAGGGTGGGGCAAAAGTATTGTCCCATCTTTGGACTTATTACCATTTTTCTTTCAATGGACATTTAAGTCCCTACTTTTCGCATTATATTGCATAGTTACCAAGCTACTCATAGTAACGATTGCAGGTGATAAAGTCAATTCGTTAAGGAGTATTAATATTTTAAAAAGAACAAATAGGGTAGTGTGGGTGAAAACACTTTCCAATCGCATAACTTTGCGGTGTTATCAGTCCTTAGCAGAGAAAGGTGCTACTATTTTGTAATTTTTCTTAGGAAGGTCTTATGTGAGGCTTAATAATCGTGCAAAGTGTTTCGCCCTAAAACTCGTTTCAATTGCGACACGAATTTTTGAACGAAATAGAAAGAACGGCGCACACCTAATTTCCTATTCATATATTTGCCCGCATTGCTTCAACGACTGCGATAGTCTGGTTTTCAAAATTTTCGTAGGAAGCACAACCATCATGGAGTTTAACTACGTTGTTAATTTCCAAATGTAATTCTGTTCCGCATCACAAATGTTTTTTTAATTGCAAGAACTCATCATTTTTCTTGAAAATATCGAATTTTAAAACATGCACAAAACCAATGTCTAGTACTTAGATTAATCATGCAAAATTCATTAATTTAATGGGATATGTGTTTCAAAAAATTTCGGAGCTATAGCTTCAGTGTAAACATAAGATTCGGAATATTGATATTTTAAGTGGATCTCTGCTCGAGCTCGATCGGTCTAGATAAATATTTCCCCTTTACTTCCAAGAAAAGCTGCTGCCGATGTCTCAGTGTAATTTAAGGGAGGGATGACTAGACTTCAAAACCCACTTTTGAATTCTTGGGGATACCAACCGGCTATTGATAAATATCTTGTTTACATTCAAGAACACACGCGGCGCATGGCAACGCTTTTCGAGAACGAAAATAACTCAACTCAAGAAAACTGGCATAATAAACCAAAATGTCTCTTCCACAATATTGACTACTGATACTCTACAATACTTGAGCACAGTTAGGCTGCATGTCTTCAAACCGATTATGAGCTATGATCTAAAAGATTTGGGACAATACTTTTGCCCCACCCTGTATATAATACTAGACAATCATCCTATCGTGAGGCCTCCGTCCGACCCTCCCAGCACGTCGGCTGAAGTTGCCGGGCAACGTTGCATCAGAACCGCATATAGGAAATACATACAGGCATGGAGAGATCCATCTCCAAATTTGAGCGCCTCTCCCCAATGTAAGGAGTGCGAACGTTTTCTCATTGAAGACCACGACGGAAAGGTTGCTCCATGTAAAAAAATAAGGGTGTTCCAGCTAGATGGTGTTTAGGTTGCGTTCAAGGAACAATGTAATGGCAGCTACATTCGTGCCGAAAAGGAGTTGCATCTAGGTCTTCACGATAAAGCCCTGTGGCAAGAGCTGTTTACTCCGATAAAGAATGAGCGTGGTGAATGGGCCTTCCAAAGCTATTTCGGAACGTACCTTCGCGCGCAACCTCACGGACGAATTTCACTGCAAAATTCAAGTTCAAGAGACGAAACGTTCAGGCTGGAGCCATGGAGAGGCAATCATTAGACAACATTTTCAACCTAAATCATATCGTTACTTTTGGAGTAGTGCTGCAATCATCACCGTGCCTCAAATGTCCCTAGGTTAACTGCGACTAAAAATTAGAGAATATTTTATATGTTTCTTCGTTATTCCTAAAAAAATAATGACTTGACTAAATTGCAAGTTTATATGTCAACATAAATGTAAAATACAGAAATTCCTACGACCACTCCAACACCAACGACGCCAATCCCACTGCTCACCGCAAGTTCAGTTGTCGTGAGACAACTAATTGATTTCACAAATGTTTTGCAATTTTTCAGGTCGCCTACATTCCATATGAGGCCGTTTGCGAAAGAATCGAGCAGAGTCCGGCACAGGCCAAAAATATAAATTCTCTGAAACTTTCAGATTTGGGGTTCTTGAGTGCGCTGATAACGATGGGAACATTCGTTTTTCATGTCGAGCCCCCGTTGGCTCCAGACGACGTCACGTCGAAATCAGACTTTGCTCAATATCTCAGCACTTATTTTAGTTAAAATTAAGTGAGTATGGCTCCCAGGGTAGAATTTTATGCTGATCACGCCTATCTAGTTTATTTTTCATAAATTGTCAAAATAAATTGTAAAAATGTATCTTTTGATCCAGCCACGTGCAAATTGTGCAACTTACACAGATCGGACAGGAATGACGAGTTGATTCAGATCCCAAAATTTCATCCAATTTCCGCATTCCCTATTCGAGAAAATCAACTTATAGTGAAGCTGGCTTGTAAGTAAATCTAACGTTCCTTCCACTTGTTTACTTCCTTCCTCTTATCGATTGGAGTCTCCTTCCCGATGGAGGCGAGAGAGCATGGGGAATTGAGAGAGCGCAGAGACTGGGAAGAGGTCAAGGTAGAGAGACTCGCGTAGATCAAAAGATCGGAAGTCAGGAGAGGAAGTATCGTTAGATTTACTTACAAGCCAGGTTCACTATAAGTTGATTTTCTCGAACAGGGAATGCGGAAATTGGATGAAATTTTGGGTTCTGAATCAACTCGTCATTCCGGTCCGATCTGTGTAAGTTGCACAATTTGCACGTGGCTGGATCAAAAGATACATTTTTACAATTTATTTTAACAATTTATGAAAAATAAACTAGATAGGCGTGATCAGCATGAAATTCTACCCTGGGAGCCATACTCACTTAATTTTAACTAAAATAAGTGCTGAGATATTGAACAAAGTCTGATTTCGACGTGACGTCGTCTGGAGCCAACGGGGGCTCGACATGAAAAACGAATGTTCCCATCGTTATCAGCGCACTCAAGAACCCCAAATCTGAAAGTTTCAGAGAATTTATATTTTTGGCCTGTGCCAGACTCATCTGAATTTGCTCGATTATTACGCAAACGGCCTCATATCTCCTCGTTCCACTATTCTCTTTTCTACTACTTGGAGCTATATTGTACAGCTCAATCGTCTTCTATAGAAAATGGGTGACATTTTCGACCTAAAATTATTCTATATTGTATTTTATTTCTAGTACAAATTCAGCAATACCGCAGACTGGCGATGGCGCCGCTGCCGCCTGTTCCGGGTGGCGTTCCAATTACAAGTTCCAACGAGAGTGGATACGAAATGGTCCATGATTACGAGACGTTGTACGCAGATCAATCGGAACCCGCTTCGGAACCGTCAGGCAAGTTGATTAATTACAGAATATTAAGTTATCCAAAATATTCGAACATTTTAACAGTTCGAATTTTTTTAAAAATTTACTTTTCAGGATCAACCGCTATTAAAAATGGAGAGAGCTCAGATGATGCGGCAAAGTCAGAAGACGCCACTTACAAAACGTCTTTGTAGTCTGATTGACATGGATAAATAATGTTCTCATTAAAAATATTTCAATTTATAACTGACATGGTCGTTACCGGAAATGGGAAGAGATTAACATAAATCTATAAACAATTTTATCTGATATGATCCCGTTCTCTGCAAGCAATACATATCTCTCATATTTCGAGTATAGTAATAGCAGTTCATGTAAATATTGATTTGCGATTTTGCATTTGAGACAGCCGTTGTCTCAGGGTCTCTGGCTATGCTTTTCTGTCCTCACATGCAGTGGCGAAAATAGACGCTTTGTTAAAATGTGCCATTATTTTTATCATGAACTGATGACCAAAGTCTACTACTGTTATTATTGCCTATTTTTTTACCACGTTTCTTTGTGTTTTCAGAAAATTGTTATTGCAGCGCAGGATGGATACCTCACATACTCGCAAACGCCCATCAGACGATAGTGACTTGTTTCAAGTACGGAAGTCAAGCAAACAAGCCAAGCTTGATGCTCCACTCACTGAAGACAGCGCGGCTATCGAGGAAGCGAAGATATTATCCGACCTAGAGCAATTACCCCGAGAGCTACTGTGGTCGTTCTTCGAATACGTGCCGGAAGCAGTACACGACCTTCGATTGGTAATATTTTTAGCATACATATTATTTTTCAAAGATTTTTTTTTTTGCTATCATGAAAACAATATTCCAGACTTGCCGAATTGTTCACTCCGTAGTCGAGGAGTATGGAGTGCAGTCTGCGAAAATTAAATTCGTCGACACATTGCAATTATATCAACGAACTTCGGCAGTCCGGGTAGTCTTGATTTATATTTTTTATGCGTTTTAAGTGTGTGCTTGCGTTTTCCAGGGCCACGGGTATATTCGATTAATAATTCCTCCAAAGTATGAAAAACTTTTCCTATTACGTCTCAAGTTCAGTAAACCGCCAGATAATTTGATCAAAAGACTCAGGAAAATCGACTATACTCTCTGTAATAGAATGATTGTAAGTTTTAACATGCGAATCAATCAATTAATTATATTTCTTCCAGGCATTCCAACTTGATTTTAATTTAGCCGAAGACGATTCAAATATGCTGGAATGTTTGCTACGGGCCAGTGGCATGAATCCTAGACAATTGGATCTATTGCACTGCACAGAAAAAAGAACTTTAGAAATTTTGTCGAAGCTTCTTTCTCAAATTCAATTCAAGAAACTGAGATTTGAGAGCGAAACTCTTTTGGATGATGTGATGTGAGCATGATATGTAAAGACAACGAAATACTTGGTTCATTGTTTAGAGATGATTAGATCATTGTACCATATTTTCACGAAGAAAACAACTACAAAATCACTTTTATAGGAATCCTCTCATGGAAGTCATCGAAAAGACTGAAGCAGATCATCTAGCACTTGATGTGAGAGATGTTCAAATTTCTTCAGATCCAAGTACGATATTACATCATGACATGAACAATACAATTGGTCTCGTTTCAGTAACTATTCTCATTCGACTATCCACTCTTGTTCGATCGCTAACACTTATTCAAACTCCTCGGAAAGGCTCCCGTAGTAGTGAACGATATCTGTTTGGCGCTCTGAATGTCGAGTGGGCTCCAATTATTCTTGAAATGTTTGGAAATAAGCTGGACAAACTATACATCTATAATCGCGACTATCCAGATTATCTCTCGCTTCGGAGTGCTGATCTTTTACGAGAAGTGAGTAAATTCTGAAAAGTAGTGCAATAACCACCTCGATAAATTGCAGCGTTTACCGACATTTTGGAAGCCAATTTGGTTTTCGGCGTCTTGTAATAACTCTGTAACAGAAGATACATACGCGATGAATGAATACAAAGTGGAATGCAAGTTTCAAGAATAATAACTATTTTATACCTTTTTTTCTATTTTTTTAAAGTATTTCAATTATTTTATTTCAGACGGATGCCCCGAAAACGTGCAAATCCTTGGAAATGAGCGTTACAATCCTCCTCCTAGCTGCCTGAGAATCAGACACAAGTCGAGATTGAGCGAGTCGTTCGAAGTATAATGCAATTATTCACTCATTCTCTAATCGTATGCATATAATTCATTGCTGTTCGAATTGCAGAATAAATCATGCTTTGTAAGGTTTATTACTAAATAATTGTCTTTATGATTTTTACATGGCCTGTACGCTTGAAATACGCCATGAATAAGTCATCTTTATTCACGACTCAAACTCAATAATTCAGAACTTTCAATATTGATAGCAGCAACAGTGCACTCCCAATGGCTACGGGTTTCACTCCACTGGTTGTCGTAGTTGGAACAGTCTTTGTCGTTGTCTGCACTACTACTCCGTCATCAGCCATCACGTCGATCTGGATCGGCGATGATTACTTTTATACTTTAGACTTTCACCAGGCACTTCGTCTGATTATGGAATCATCATTTGTTATTGTTTGGACTCAGTGATGGAAAGTTCGTACAGAACCTGCACGCTATAGCCCTCGAGCTCACTGCGCTTCTATGACACTTGCCGAAGCAAATTTTTTTGAGTTTTCATCCTTTATCAAATTACCGACTTCAATGTTACCTGCAACGCGAATCTATCCTTGCCGCCCTCTTTCCTCTGCCACTCCACTCCAACTCTGGTATTTCAGCCCCAATGGTCCCCCACAATTCCCCCCATTGGGAGGGGAACTGGGGGACCATTGGGGGAATTTTTGGGGGACCATTAGGGGGGTGAAGGGTCTTGGGGGACCATTGGGGCAAATTGTTGGGATCCCATTGGGGGATGAGTCGTTGTGCGCATAGGTTGGTTGTGTGATAACAACAAGCAAATATCTTTACTTTTATCCAAAAATGTCATATTTACATACAAATACAAAAGGAAAAAGATGAACTATGATATAATTCCACATCTTCTCCTGAATTCTTCCGCATAACTATTATAATAGATTGGAGTTCTGAAATGACGAATATAATCCCATTTGCCCTTGCTCACCTTTAACATTCGATCACAACTTATTTCCTTATTATAATAGTGAAACGACGGAAAAATAACACCTGAAAAATGATCGTATTACTGAATTCGCTCGTACCTGTATTTTATAGATAGCCTGTAAGGCTCAATTACAAGGGTCCAATGGCGGTGTCGACCCTGAAGTTTCGCTATTTGAACGTTCATCTGATTAAACACGCGTAGTATAACGACATACAAGAAGCATAGCAATGATGTGACCATAGAAACAACATAAATATAGCTAATATACATCGCATAAACCATTGAAAAAACGAAGTTCCTTGGAACTTCAAAACACTCGAAGAACGCATGAACCAAATGCGCCTTTCATCCCCTTGGCGTATTGCATTATATTGGGAACCCATTGGGGGCAAATTTTGGGGGACCATTGGGAGCATTCGGAGCACCTAGCCCCTCTCAAACTGTTGGGATCCCATTGGGGGGGACACTGATATGCCTCCTTTTCTTGGTCCCCCATTGGGGCTGTAATACCAGAGAATACTCGCTGACTTGCCATCAACCGTACGTGCGAGCTTCTGGTCCTTACCGTATAACCTAATCAAACATTGAAGTCAGTTTCGTTAATTTAAAACAAGAAGAAACCTAACAAAAATGCAAATTATGATTGTTTATTTGCAGATTCCATGAGAGAAATAAAAGCTTCACTTCTGCACTTCATCATTCACTGTGAGGGTGGCGGCATCGGCCTCTTTCGCAATGGAGAAGTCGCCGTCGAGGATTACGAAGAGGCCACTGAAAGAGTCAGGGCAATGTTATTTGACGAATGATTTCAGATTGAATAATTTCTCCTATTTTGCGCAAGGCATGAACCTTTCTAATTGTAAATGTTGGGGAATGAAAATGAAGAATAAATCGCGGGAAAAGAAGAAACAGTACAACAAAATACAAATAAAAGCATGAACCTGGAATGTGATGCCCTGATCGTGCTGTCAAAGGAGACGTCGAGTACGGAAGTGTACAGTGAGTTTCCGACGCTACCACAGCCGACGTAGCCTCAAAAAGAAGGCGTGCGAAGAATCGTAATGACAATATTGGTCTGACACTGTTACATTTTTGTGATCTCTCGCTACTCTAAATGTAAGAAATAGCATTGCGAAGTGAGACTCAGATTACTGCACTCACCTGGCGAAGCGAACACCGCAGTTGCGTCCAATCCCGAGGTCGTGGAAATGTCTGGAAGGATAATTTTGAGTTGAACATGTAGATCGATCTGACAGTCTAATCTCGCTTACTGGTTGTATAGGGCGCATAATAAAGGTAATCATTTTGAAATCCTCTTCGAAAACATCATCTCACACTGCTCTCCGGACACAATAACCGATCTGCCGGCTCCGGCCTTCTTGAAGTTGATGGTTGCGATGGGCGAGTAGAGAGGAAACGCAGTGTTCAGAATGGAAATGGCTGAGCTGGAAATTTGTTTTCTTCTAAATTCGTGATATCAATCTATTTGTAAATACGATGAAAAAAGATCAGCATCAAAGAAGAATAAATGGGCCTGAAAGTTACACAGTCTCGTAAACCGCTCGGCATGTAGTATCAGATACGGAGTCGAAGCCCGTAGCGTAGACGGAAGGAAAGGCTGTCTGTAAATGGGCACGTCATGATAGCTTGTTGGCCGAAACTCTTTTTTTTCCTCCATTGCCAATGCTCTGTAAAACCATCATTGGGAATAGTAAAGGAACGAGATGACGGCAGACTAGTGATGTCAAATCGGAAGCCGCCTCTCTCATTTCGTAATGCTCCCTCGCCAGTCAGGTAGACGAGAGAGTATGCAAAAGGAGGAGAGGCACGTGCCGATTTGGCATCACTACGGCAGGCCATTTTCTCGTTCCTTGCTTAACCATCGCATGGCAATTATCTAATCGATCAGACCTACCTGGAAGTCCCCAGTAAAGTGCGAGAACCGAATGGCTCCACTGCTCGACATCACTGTCAGCAGAGTATCTGTTGTGGAAGCCAAGGTGATCTTCGAAGTAGACGACACGTAGGCGACTTTGGTCTCGTAGTTGGCTGGAACGATGTACTGTTAAAAATTGTATTTTGGGTTATATTTGTCAATTCACGCCGAGGGCGGGGGTTCTGGGCATTAGCGTAAAAATATTTGTCAAAACGTCGTAAATCACTCACTGGCTCCTTGCTCTACTGCGTAGAATACGAAAGTTGGATCACAGCGCCCTTGTTCTTGAGTTGGTATTTGCCTCCCTGGAAATTGATTTTTTTTTTCGAATGAAATGTCTCAAAAAGTAGATAAGTAGGACGCGTTAACTTACCGGTAGTTCAACGAATTCGCCCAGCTTCAAGTCTGCGAGATTCAGCAAGCTGCAACGAGAAATAATGGATATAATGTATATCCCGTTAATCACTGCGATAGCTTTATGATCATGATTGCAATAGCCCACAGAGTATACCGATTAATACGATTTCAATATTACTTACTTCTTGTATTCCTTCCCTGCACTATCCACAATGACGATCTTATCGTTCCTAGTTGGTGAATACACTCGACAGCCAGCGGCGCAGCGGAATGAGGCCTCACAAAATATTAAACGCTCTTTTTTAATTAAAAAAAAGTTAAAAATAGCAGTTCGGGTGGGAAATCGATCCAAAATCGCCTACCGTGTTCGTCCCTTTGAGGTCCACATCGTCAAGTACTTCCGATTTCGCGAAGGTCACGCGAGATTCGATGATAGAAAAAGAGAAACCGAGGAGGATGACGATCTTCAACATTCTTCCTATTCGTGTTATCAGAACTCACGCATTCCAAGCCTTTTATAACAATTCAAGCTTTGTGCAACGAATTTATTTGCTGTATTTGTTGCCACGTTTTATTACCCAACGCGCCTACCAAGACATTCTCGCACTGGGTCCATTCAAGTTATGATTCATTCAACTTCACGTTTTCCCTATCAGAAAGTCAAGATCTCGGATGTTTGTTCGATCCAGAAAGAAAGAAAGTTACACCTCTTCAACCAGTCAAAGAAACGAAAAAATAGAGATCGAGAAAAGGAAATCGTCTCTTCATTCAGCGTACTCTATCCCCCAACATAAGAGGTTTGAGCGCGAGTGAGACGAATAGTCATATTTCGAGCACAATGAGAAGTGAGGCAAAAACGACTTTATCAGTGGGTTCACTTCTTCAACAAGTCATCAGGCAGAGAAAAGCGAGGGAGCGTGAAATACGAGGAGTTATTTGATTCACCACGCCCTGGCCATGGTGGCATGAATGAGTGTGTCTAATTGTGAGATGAAGAGATGAGGTTACTCGAATTTCGAGCTCTCTGAGACGACAATGAAAGAGCGAGTCGAGAACGTTTTTATCAGTTGGTCCTCAAGGAAAACGATGAGATTCACTCGTTGATTCACCACGCCCTGACAACGATGACGCATGCGAGAGAAGTCAGGACACTTATCGATCTTCCCATCTTTGTCGTCGTCTCTGTTACTACGGGGTCAGACGATGTGCCTGAAATTGAGATGGACATGCGAGAACTTCTACTTCATTTCGCAAACTATATCAAGCATAGATTTCAAAAATGAAGCCAGAACTTACCAAAATCAAACTGAAACGCAAAGTTGGCGGCCGGCGTTTGGCGCGTCCACGATAGAGCGACGGCGAATGAACTGTCGACGTAGTGCTTCGTGTAGGCGGAGGAACCGGTGAGTCTGGAAGTATTCGGATAATCACCCCGTAGAATGAATTCTGTTTTCATCATCTCCGTTTCGTTGCCATTGCAGATGCATATCCGTTATTACAAGGGCCGAATAACAAATAAGTTTACTTACGCGACTTTGTCGTTGTTTACATTGAGTTGGATCGGTTCGCCGGGTGAGATGTTATTGTAGAGACCGTCGATGTCGAGACTGGAATGCGTTAAAAAATTTCGAGCATTGAAAGGGATTTGACTCGTTGAATGCATCATTCGGGTAGTGATTAAGGTATTAAGGTGTATTTTAGCCGCTCTCTAGGCAGTCAGAGAAGTGAGAAAATGTGTGAAATGAAGAGCCGATGAACGTAACTTTGTTGTTTGCTCTTGAGTAACGTATCAGACTGATGATACGGTATCAGTATCACACAACTTCTTCCGTGCACACATCTAACCTATCTCCGAGTAGCGTGAACGCCTCAGCGAGTCTGTTGACATTGGAGTGATAGTTCTGACCGGCGGCTGCTGAGCATCCGACGAAGCCTAAAAGGTGCATGTTTGAATCAATCTACTGCACTGTTTATCTCAATTTACAGAAAATGATAATATAAAAATAATATATAAAAATAATTACCAGGCGAAGTGTACACCACCGACAGGCCTGCTGCCATCGGAGGGTCGCTGGCTGAATTATTTAATTGATTTTTTTGTTAATTTTACAAATACTTCGAAGACGAACCCTTGACTTGGTTCACTGACACACTGTGTGCTCCCATGAAGCCGAAATCGATGGTGAGCACTGCTGTGGGGACAACTGGCCATGACTTCTCTGCGGCGCGTTGCGATCTGAAATAATACTTCTGAATATATGACGTGTGCACTTAAAATTTCCACCAAGGATCGTTCCATAGCACGCAACCAAAGTTATACTCTCAAAGCTATTATGGCATATTATGGTATTATGGCCTTTCCCCTAGTTGGTATCGATATTACGGCAGGAGACGTATTCAGAGTAAGCCGCGAACGTACCTCGCTTGGTACACCGGTCGGCACTGTGCATCAGTGGCAGCATCGAAGCCTGCGGCGTAGATGCGAGGGTAGCCGGGCTGAAAATTTATAATTTCAGCATAAAGATAAAGACATCCCACAATTCACACTAACATTAAGCCCTGTTGAGGTCACAGCTAAGAAGCAAGCATTTTGAATACGTGGAGTTCATTTACTTGGAAAGTTCTGAGAAAAACTCACCGGGAACGCACCAGTGAATCCGGAGAATTCAATAGCATCAAAACTGGAGAGAACAGTGACGTAACGAGCGTTATCCTTTATAGCTACGCCCTTTGTTTGTTGAGGAGCAACGACGGGGGAACCGTAGTTTTCTGAAAAAAAGTCAGTGAGAAAGTATATAAATGACAGTAACGAGCTGATTTGGCACGTGTTTCAGAAGAAATGCAATGATAAATACTGGGGTTTAAAGATATTGAAGATATCATCTTGGACTTGTTACTACTGAATCATACTCACGAGCAGTGCTGTCCACAATATAGAGCACAAACTCCGGACTGACTTCTCCCCTGTTCTCCAGCAAGTAATTATCGCCGGCCTGAATTAGGTATTGAATAAAATTCGTAAATTTAAATATAATAAAATACAGGAAGCACAACGCCCGTAGGCACAGCTTCATTGCCGGAGACGATCGTGTTGAAACTGCGAATGACAATGATGTAAACGTTAAATTTGGGAGAAACATGAAAATAAGAACTCACTTCGCGATCAGATTTCCATTCTGTGTTATCACCAAATTGGTGTACTTCCGATCAGCGTACAATTTGCAGATATTTTTGCACACGAAAGTCGCCTGGAAACATTTTAAAAATATAAACCAGGAAGTCGATAAGAATGGGCAATAAATTAATCATACCCTGTTCGTGCCGGCAATATCTTGTGCTTGCAACACTTCAGATTTCGGGAAAGTGACGCGAGCGTGGGCTGAAATCTGCTTGTCACTAGGAAAGATCACGCCACTGAATGCGCTTTGTATGAATTCACAGTTTTAGTAAAACATTTAAGCACTGTTGTAACTGATGGGAAAAATGGAAACAAGACTCACTCAAACTCAACAATGAAATGAATAGAGCTACAAAGCACAGCATGGCGAATAGACGGGGAGAGAACTTTGAAGCTTCACTGGCAATGATCCCTCCTTATCTTAGGGATGGTATGGCACGAATCTCCTTCTCTGACCCGGGAAAAGAGTGTGTAAAATGAAGAGACAAGCCATTCCATCCTTATCATGGTCTCTCGCTCTTTCTGATCTATCATTGTTTGCACCGCGAATCAGTCTGACTGAGTCATCCACGCAACACCATGGAACCATTGAGTGTGCCTCTTCTCCATCATATTTGCATGCTCTCTCTTCTCTCTGACCGACGAGAGAGCATTCGACGTGAGAAAGCCTGAAATGTTGCATAACTTTGGTTCACTACATTATGGAACCATTGAGTGCACGTTAGAAATCGGAAGAAGTCATCCCTTTCTTAGATGTGTACCCGTTTTGCGCCATGAGTGCTCGTTTTGTGTAGGCTCAATTTCAGAAAAGCGTCATACTGCGAAGGACTTCAAAATTACATGCCTTGAAAGTATGGCCTAGAATACTTCTACAGTTGCTGGTTGCTGTTGCATCCTCAGTTCTTATGAGCGTTTCCACGTACTAAGAAATTTCAGAGTCTGCTGATGATACCATAACCAAATGCTCCAATAGTTCTTGAAGCGATTCTGATGATTCAGAAAAAAATGTTTTAAAACCCATATTTACCCATGAATGAAAACTGTTGTTAACAATGTTTCCAGTTTTTCACGTAGATGCGATTATCGAAAGCGTTTACGTTACTCATCGATAATAACAGTTCAGCACCAACTGAGTAGAACTATTCCGGAATTATCTTTCCCCTTTCATTTCCACGTATAGCTCTTTCCATAGAAAAACTACACTCATTCAATCCTACACATTACATCGTTTATGCAAGCGGAACGCTTACAACAACAATAACTACAGATTCCAAAGCCGTTAAACTCTTATGATCCCTCGCCGATTCAGTAAACCAGTTCACAGGGATCAGTTTAAAGACCATGAAAGAAATTCGAAGGAAATATTGCAATGATATCCATTTTTGTGTGCTGATATAAACGCTGCCAATATCCAATTCCATCTCGCATAACTAGAGACCGCAAGCTCCGCCCCCTTTGAGGGGAAAGGAATCGCACCAAAACCTGCGCGAAGAGTGCACAAATCGAATACGCAACCAAATTAAACAATCTAAAGTGCTTTCGATAGCTATCAGCCATCTTCACAAGAATCCCAAGGTGCATCATGATCGGGCTACGATAAGTTGGTCAAAATCGATAAGTAAGGTTGGAAAAACAGCGTTTAGGGGGGTTCTAGTGTTCCGATCCTGATGCACCTTGACAAAGTGATTAAGTCGAATATTTTAGGAATTTTAGAGCAAAAATTAGAATTTTAGCAATTTTCCTGATTTTGTGCACTCTCCTCGAAGATGAGCGGGGAGAGGCGAGCGAGAGGGCGGGGGGAGGGAGAGAGACACACGCAAATTAGGCTCCGCCCCCTTCCCTCTCGACCCGACTTTCTCCCCTCTCCCCCAGCGCGTTTCGCGCGTGCTTTTCGAGCTCTAGCGCAGCTCAGCGTCAATATATTGACAAACGGCAAAAAGTATGTTGTAATTGGGACCACGAGGGACAGTTTAAACACTCTTTCGACTCCATTGTGATAAATCGGCTATCTACCTTGTGGTCGCTACGCATAACTAGCTAGACAAATGGTGACGCAGCGAAATGTGAATTGTAATGTGCTCGGTGATTCAGTAAGCTATGGTGTGGGAGTAATAGTGCATTATGGAGAGCATGTGGGAGAGAACGAGGAATATTCGAGAGGATAGAGATGGAGGTGGAGATGAGGGGAAAGAACGGGATCACCTCTGATGCACTATATAACCGGAACCCCGGGCGGTAGTCAGACACCAGACATTCGCTTTTTCCATTCATTTTTCTATCTTCTTTCCTACTGTGATATTGCCAATCAGTATTCAATATGATAGTACATTCATACAGTATCCCTTACAAGGTTTCTCAGTACTCCGCCCTTAATCACAACCTCATCCATCACTTCCCTTCCAGCATGCAATCCCTCTTCGTCATCCTTCTCTCCCTGGGAGTCCTCGTCGCGGGCAAGGGCGGCTTCGGTGGACACGCTTCCATGGGTGGAGGCATGGGAGGGTTTGGAGGTGAGAATGTGTTTTTGGTGTCATTAAATTGTTAAATAAATATCTAAATCAAGTAATTTAGGTCCGCCCTTCCTCGCCAACGTCACCCGCGAGGGACGACAGGCGTTCTCGCAGCTGTTCAAGGTTCGAGATTTGATCGATTGACAAATAATCTGACAAAGAATTGTGTAGGACCAAAACCAGACAAAGGCCCAGCTGAAGTCGGCCATCGATGCGTGGGCGAGCCAATATGGAGTGTCTGTAAGTTATTTTTATTCTTTTAATTAGCACTTATAATCAATGACAAGAATGCATCACACAAGCCGCATGTGTCTAGAAGAATGGAGTGATTTCTATTATTTTTGCTGTTTCCAATTATTCCCATTTCAGGAGCAAGTGGCCACCGTCGAAACGGAGATGAAAGCAATGCAGACGGAGCACCGCGCTAATCTCACCGCGGCTATCGGTCAACTGGCTGGTGCTGTCTCACAGGTACTACTGTCCTTATTATCTTTGCGTGTCACTTACCGTATTTACTTTTTTCTTGAAAACACTATCTATATTCCCATCCCACTCCAACCGGTGTGCTCCAGAAAATGTGGTAAACTGCAATATTCCCATACATTCCAGTTGGAATTGGCGTTGAATAATCACTAACTTCACTTTTTTCAGCTCGAAGCCCTCGAGGACGATCAATCCCTCACGGTCGCTGCGATGCAGGAGCAGATCCACGCCAAGATCGACGCGATGAGCCCTCAGTTGAGGGAACTCGTCCTCGCGGCCGCGCCCCGACCTCCCAGAGGAGGAAGGGGAATGGGTGGGATGGGAGGAGGGTTCAAGGGACAGCAAGGAGGAAGAAGATTCCGTTGATCAAGATAATTTTGTAATAATGAAAAACCAACCTAATGAAATGTATACTACTCCTGTATTGTGAATAATCGTGATAAAATATTTATATTTGCCAATGCGTTGGTTAGCAGTAAATCCATGCAAAGATCGATGCAGTGAGGTGAGGGAGCTTGTCCTTGCCGCCGCTCCCCGACCTCCCAGAGGTGGAAGAGGAATGGGTGGAATGGGAGGTGGATTCAAGGGGCAACAGGGAGGAAGACGATTCCGTTGAGGATGAATTATGTATTGCCTATGATGTATTTGTACTAATATCCGTAATATAACCATCAGTAACCGTGATAAACTGTTTACGTTTTTCAATGCATGTGGCTTGGTCAGCACAGAAGTTGAGGGAACTCGTCCTGGCAGCCGCTCCCCGACCTCACAGAGGGGAAAGAGGAATGGGTGGATTCAAGGGAGGAATGGGAGGCAGGACCGAGGGAAGACGATTCCGTTGATCACCATTAATTATATGCCTATGATGTATTTGTACTAATAACCGTAATAGAATGTGTATTTTTTAACACTCATGATAAATCTTTCAGTGGAGTAAGCATCAGATTCTTGTCTCTAGTGTGAGTCGGTTTGCATAACCATGGTTTATCGGCGAGAATATATGGTAGTTTACAATGTGAATAGCCGACAACACTAACAAGAAAGCTTTTCTTTATTCTAAACCCTAATTACATGGTCATTCCTCTCTCTAGTCTTGGCGCGTACGTCGTTCGAGGAGACGTGGAAACAGTGGAGCTCATTTCAACCTGTAAACTTAGAAAATAATGTTTTAAAAAGTTTAAAACTTACTGTAAACCGTGGGCATTCAATGGTAGGCAAGGTTTTGCGCACCGTGGTCACGGTAGCTAGGAGCACCCTGAATATGACCATTGATTACAGTAGGGTTTCTGTAGATACCAGAATGGTACTGCACTATTCAGAGTTACTGGAATGATGCAACTTGCAGCAGCTTCCTTACTCTTGGTGATTTGCATGATCATCTAAAAAGTTTATCGATTTGAGATGAATTTTATGGCGCAAAAACGTACAAAGAAAATAACAAAAATAATTTGGCAAATCATTGTCGATATTGCAGTAAGGGCGAGACCTGTGAAGTTTTTTTTCCTGATTTCACCCCGATAAAAATGATACCAACCTCGTTCACTTGAGCTATATTTGATGTTTTTGACTTTGTGCTCACGCCTGGCTTTTCTCAAAGAAAGCAGCCGGAAAATGATGTAACCAGTGAAAAGATAAGATAAGCCCGCAAGTACCGCGCCGTATAAAAATGGAGGAGCTGTGGAAATCTAAAAATTCGATTTTGTCGTTATCATAGATCTAGAAATCATTCACCAAATAGGACAGCTCAGGTCTGTACACTACTCTTCCATCTGACATGTGGTTCGAAACGTAGTGAAAATTGCCCAAAAGTGAGGGGGAAGCATCGAAAATCAGCGGAAATACGAGGTTGAATAAGAGAGAAAGTCGAAAGGCGCGCTCGCTTTTCTGAAATTTGTATTATTATTACCATCTTTTGGAGAACAATTCGAATTTTTGTATGCTCACCAGCCAATGATTTGAACTCGAACGGGCATTCAGAAACCGATTGAGCGCAATGAGGAAAGCACAGTGAATTTGCACCCTTTAAATCAGTTCAACTGGCTCTTATCAAAAAGTTCTCACGTATATGAAAATGTGGTAATGTAAATTGCAATCCATTCAAGACGATTTGCGTGAAGAAACTCATAAATGAAGGAAAACTCGTAAAAGGCAGGAAATTGGCGAGTAAAAAGGTGCACTATGAATTGGAAGATTCCCTGGAAATAAAATCGCTATCGAGAACAATGTCTTTGTCCTGATAATACTAATGCCTTTCTACATTAGTCTTTCTACCTTTCTACGCCCCAATCTATTTTAGAAATAAAATCTTTCTTCCTAAAATGTGTCTCACCAATATTCCATTCAGCACTATTAGTCTATAGATTGGGGCGGTGAGCTTCCTCCTCAATAGTCGATACGAAGTGAACAATTGTAGCGGGTAAGTAATTGCAGCGATAGGGAGAGCGATCGCCAATGTGATAACATGTAACCGACGATTGTAATTGATCTACATAACAAATTTAATTGAAAATAACAACAACAAAAACAACCTCCTCATAGCTCCACTCGCTCATAGTTCTAGGCGCATTGAAAAACTGAACAAAATCGTAGAAATGGGAAGTAAATGATGGGCAAGACATGTAATTTAGTTGTGGTTTCGTAAGAATTGGTCTCTTCGTTTCACAAAATATTCCAACGTGCAGAAAATGCGAGAGACCATGCGAGATGAGGATAGACATTTCGTGCCGAACGAGCCCTAGAATTTAGAGGCAGAGTTGTTGGAATGCGGACCTTTAATTGGACGAGAACAAGACACAAACCTGCCACAAAGCAAAACTTCTGAGCGATAGAACATAATAATAAATTCTAAGGTGAATGTGAATAGAAAAAAATAAATTCGCTGCCTAACTTTTTGAATAATTTTTAAAATGTTTAATTCGGTATAGTACTCTTGATAGAAACGCGAAAGACGAAAATAATATATTTTATCATAATAAATTCAAAATTTTCTTTAAGTTGGTTCCATCCGGGGCCTTTCTATCGGTCTTTCGAGGAGCATGTTCCAGGAGTGTCGAGTGTAGGTAGGAAAATCTGAAACAAGCAAATATTTTCTAATTATTATGACAACGGCTGTCAGGAGGTTCTTCATTCCTTCCTGTCTCTCACAGGGCAGAGTGAAAAAAATCAAAGAGTGAAAAAAAAAGAAAAAAAAGAGTCGGAAAAATATTACTCACTGAACCACCTCGATTTCCAGTTGTTTTCGGATAAAGGGGACATCGCAGCCGGGTATCGGTGCATCATACGGTATTCCGCCTGATTCAGTGAAATATCATATGATTGATTTGAAGAAAAGTGAAAAGAGCAGGAAGCAACGTACTCGTCGCGCCTTGGCCCAAACCGAAGTTATCTCTGCATCCTTCGCCGAAAGATGGAACCCATTAGTCAATTGTGCAACGCTCTCTTGAAGGGCGAAGCTGGTGCGTCCAACGAGAAGAACGCTCCCGGCAAGATCCATCTCCTTGAGTACCTTGCACTCGAACTAAACTCATCACATCGCAATAATGGAATCGAGAATGAACTCACCATATTTACTTAATCAGAATCTGTCACGAGTCGTATATCTTCTCATCGTGAAGTGTTCTCCGAGTGTAGATCGGAGAATCTGAATCAGATCAAAAATTGGCAATAATTTCGAATAGGACAATAGTGGTGAAGAATGCGTGTCTGTATTCCGCGATGCATTCTTCATTCTGATAGCCCTCATTGTAAAAGCGAACAACGAAAACACGAAAGCGTAATAGGAGAAATGAGTAGAAAGGAAAGGAAGATGGTGAGAAAGAAAACAAGATAGGATAGATGTTTTCGCCACCCATTCCAAGGTCAACGCAATCAATTTCGAGTAGAGTTCGAAATACGGAGTAGAGTTCGAAATATTGCATTCTCTGTTTCGGGATTCCCAACCGGCTCTTTCACCAGACGGTTAGCGATGTGAAATAGCGATCGAAAGAAAGCGAGACGGCAGTACAAGAGGGTCGAAAATTCCGATCTGCAACATTACTTCAACATTTACAGATAATAGATTTGTGCACGATGTTTGATAATTTTTGCACTACAGTGTCTCTTTCATGCGTAATTGCTGTGCTAATCTACCCGCGAACTAGCTCGGGCTTCGTACGACAGATAATAGGGCGCCATATCCGAATTAGGGATGACTTCAAAATGGTCTCTTCATTTCGCACAATCTCTCAGTGATAAAAGAACTGAGAGAGCACGCGAAATGAGGAGAGTAATTTCTTCCCTGCCATGAATTACACGCCACCCCGCGTGATCTAAGTGAAGGTCTACAATTTCCAGTCAAGTTTTTACTTTAGTGTCTGCTTGGAATGAGCGTTTGGTCCTGCGAGGAGGTTCCTTTTAGAATTATTCTTTTGAATTTTTAAAACAAAAATATGATAATTACTGGTATTTCTAGAAGCTACTGAATATCAGCAAGAGCTCCCTGTGGTCTTACGAAGAAGTTCAAAAAAATAATGTTTGACATTATTTGTATAATATTTTAGATCGACTACAACCGCCGATTGCACGTAGCCACTCTAATCGTTGCATTACCAATTGCTGTTTTCACTTATCCCCTACAAATATTTATCTCGTATCGACTTCTTACTCGACAACTCAATGGAACAATTTACAATTTGATAGTGCTCAATGGAATACTGGTGAGCTTGACACATCTAAGAATTGAAAACATCTAAAAATCTAAAACATCTAAAAATTGGAATAATAAAAGATACATTCAGGGAATCTTCCAATTCCTAGTGCACATTTTCACTCGTCAGTTCCCAGCCTTTCACGAATTCTCCTTCATTTATGCATTCCTTACCAGGAATCAATTGGAGTGGATTGCTGCTTATCTCATGGGCATTTCTTATACGTATTTCTCTCTTCTGAAATTTAGGTTATCAAAAATATTTCAGTGTCCAGATTCACTGCGTTTCTGATATCTCTCAATAGATTTCTAACGTTTTGCCCTGGAGCTTATCCGTGGCTGGTAATTGAATTGTAAAATAAAAGAATATTAAAAAATAGATTATTTTAGCGAACCAAGCGCGTCTTCAAAATTGCCCTGTTCTCGAACCTTATCTTTAGGGACCGCAACGTGGTTGACCGAATTTATCGTGTGGACATGTTTGGGTACCCAAAGTATCCCTCTTGGTCTGAATAAGATCATACTTTTTACCGTTTGTCGATATCTCATCTCTGAGCCGAGTTATGAGCCAAAAACCATGCGAAAGGGGCACAACAGAGAAGTGCCCGAAACCAGCACTAGTCAAAAGAGGGCGGAGTCTCTTCCGAGCCCATTCTCAAAGTTCAACGGTCATAGCTTCGCTGAGTCGTGAGAGACAATTCTTGAGAGAAATCGACCCTTACCCAGGCTGCGCGCGTGCTATTCACGACGGGTTAGAGAATAGCGATGGGAAGGGGGTCTGAGGGGGCGGAGTTTCGCGCAGCTTTGCATAGGGAAAACGAGAGGGAGATGGGAAGAGACACAATTTGCAAGCACGGTCACGATAAACACCGTAGGTTGGGCCAGCGTTACTCGCGTACTGTCGATCTTTTAAAAGGGGCTACAATTCGAAAACACTTCCGATCTTTGTTTTTTCTTCTCTAATCGTCTTCTAAAAATCAGAAGAATGGATAACGAGAGGAGCAGCACATTACATACATGGGAAGTGCTTAATTCACCTATCATCGTCCTTTCATTTTCGATTTTTAACATCTTAAAGTTGTCTGATCCAGCTGCTCCACGGGTCATTTGTGAAGGTATCTGAGACCTATCCATATCAATTTCGATCGATTGATTTAGTTGACAATTCGCAGAGTAGCGCCTTTGCGCAGGTTTTGAGCGATTCCCTGTCCTCTCAAAGTGGGCGGAGCTTGCGGTCTCTACTTATCTTCCCTCTATTCTTCGATGCCTTTCCTCCAATCTTCGCAGAGTACAACTACGTAGCGAATCCGATGGCGAATGGTCGGATAGTGTACCGACCGGAGCTGCCTTTGCGCAATTTGGTTAGTTATTATCGATGCTGGTGATACCGCTTGGTCCCACCTAGTGTAGTCGCCACTCTCTTCTGTAAAGGGGACAGAAACTGAAATTTCAGATAAGCATTGCTCCTCCATTTCTGTACGGAGCTATTCTCGTCACGCTATCGTATCTATTTACTGGCTATGTTGTCTATCAACTAATCAGTCTTCGTAAAATGAAGATCCGCCTGAATAGTGCCATGAACAATGCGAGCGAGCGAGGTTTGTTGCATATTTTGAAATACGTGCAATCGTCTCTTCATTGCAAAGGCTCCCTCGACGGTCAGAGTGACGTGAGATTGTGTGAAATAGAGCTCGGGAAATGATACCGCCGTCTCTTCATTTTGCGTACACTCTCACAGAATGCTCAGAGATTGTGTGAAATGAAGAGACGATTCTTTCGAACTCGATTTGTTATTGAAGCAATTAGCGAACGAACACCCACAATTTCAGGTCTAGCTTTTACCTCAATTTCCACGATGATTGCTCAAGTTGTGTTCGTCATTTGCTTTGTGAGTTTTGTGCGGTGGTTTTAGAGGGGCTTATGCCTGACATGTAAATGGCTTGTTTTTCGCGACTTGAGCAGTGAAACAAGAATGCAAATACATCATAATTCAATGAAAACATTCAGATGATAATGCTAGTCTACAAGACCAAAGAAGCCGCAGCGTTCAGCATCATTCCTCTTACGCTGAACAGTGCAGCGCCATTCTGGTAAGTGTTCATGGCCTCGAAAACCTACATAAAATAAAATCGCCTTCAGGGTATTGCTCGCAACAGTTCCGACGGTGCGCCAGCTACTTCCCGAGATGAAACTTGACCGGAATATTGTGAGTATGCAGCACTGTATGCTAGTTTTATTTGATCATGGTTGAAAATCATCAATCGAACAGATAAATTGTCACTTCAATATAAATAGCTGTCACGATGAAGAATCCATCTATTCATTCCTCGTGCTCTTTCCTCGTGCAGCGACGAGAGAGTACGAGGAATGAAGAGATTCATTCTTCACTCCGACTGTCCTTGTAATAACCTCCTCATAGTTCAGGCCGAGGTGGATCTCACCACGATGAGCATAGCTCGTTCGCCCTCTATGAAGAAGGCGACTAAATGAGGAGAACACAGTATTAAAATTGATGTCCATTCGTTTTAACGATTTTAAAAAATCATCATAAAGATTTTATCAATTGATTAGATAATTGTAAATCAATGCAAACGAATAATACATGTGAGATACATAGCTAATCAACAACTTTAAATATACATAGAATAGAGTTGTGGGAACTACCGTTGATAAAATAGATAAATACGGTTAACAAAGGTGTAGCGGCTGTGTTATTGTCTGAGTCAATATTAGCACGAATAAGCATCGCGAGGATGAACTGGATGCTAAGTCTAGAGCGGAATGATGCCCAAGATGGAACGACCAGATTCAAATAGAAGTCTTTAGCGGGCTCTGAAACTACTACATCAACGAATTTTGTCCTGACAGACTGTGTTGCCCGGAATGTTCCTTATACCGTAGGAGAGATGGGATACATTCCTTGGTGAATAGATTAGGAACCCCGATCTGAAAAATTAAAAATATAATTTTGTAGAATGTGAAAATATACACTCACCTTATCTATCATTATCATCGCATTAACGATATGTGTCTCGGTCCAATGGTTCAGATTCAGGGCCGCTTCGAGTAAGTGAACATTCAAAATTTGATCCCTGTGAAATATTAATCGTTAAGTTTTTTCATAATGATAATCAGCCATCATGAAACTTCTGACGGTGCTTCCTCGAAGCTCGGATATTTTATTTCGCTCATAATCGATGCATGCCCGAGCGAACCTGGACAAAGAAGATTTCCGAGATGCCGTAGTAGTAATGTGAGCTCCCAGTGTAGACAGGAGAATCTAAAAACGATTTTAATTATTAAATGTACAAATCAATAGATGATGACAAGCGAAACTCAGAACTTACCGAAAAAATACAATGGAGGGAAATTATGAAAAGAATGCAACGGATACGAATGAATAGCACGATTGAAATGCACTATTTCCTTATCCTCACAAAGTGGCGCACATTAGTGCCATTATTTATGAAGAGATCGGGGGTTTCATGAAGATTAAGAATATGAAAAGTGAAATGCGAAATGCGAAATGAGAAAAAAAGCGAAATGAATCCTATGGAGAGGAATAATGAGAGTGAGGTAAATTCCTTCCGTTATTTGGCGCATTCCCTTCACTTTCTAACCTTTGTTCAGAGATAAGACAAGGGCACATTTTTCTCCACTTGAGGTCACTTCAATCCTGTTTCACTCATGATCAGCTCAGCACTGAACATCAATGATAATTACCCTGTTTTATTTTTTTTTAAACGCGCCTCTATTAAAATACAATTTATTAACTGTCTCATCTCACAAGATTATGGCAAGCAACACCTTACAGCGTTCAGCACCAGTGCTCCTATTGACACCAGGAACATTCCCATCCTTGCCATTCGAAACAGTCTCTTGACAGTGAGAACTCTCAATGGGAAAGGGCAGGCCGTCTTCTTCTCTCTTTCATAGCTCAACGCGAGATTCCTCGCTCCGTCCAGTGCAAGGACGGCGAGAACGGAGAGGCAGACGACGACGATCTCAACGAAGACGAACCAGCCTGGAATGGGGCGGATAGGGGATGAGGGATTGAAGTTGAAAGATTCTTGATATTCGGGGATTGCACAAAAGTTGTGCAAAAATGGAATATGTTTCAGTGTTTCCCTAAAGAAATACATTTCGACTGATCTGTAGTACGATGAACGATGGTTAGCGAAAAAAAGCGACTGTCATACTGTCCCCCACTCCCTACTGTCAAACTTACCAAGCGCGGGCAGATTGTCCGACTTGTCGAGGGCATCGGAGAGAATGATCACGACGAGCATGAGCGAGGTCATTGTGGTCAGGCCGATGGAGGCCTGAAATAATTTTCTTTTACTACGAAACAAACGATAGCTCTAAATCGGATTTGAAACGATGCTTGGAAATTGTTTCACTAGTCATCTACATCGTCAACGCAATGCTGTGTTATTGTTATTGTGTAATTTTCTTAAATTCCTTACATGGATCAGAACCAGTATAGAATATAAAACCGTACCGCACTCTGCACCGCATCATCTCCTTCGTAAAAGTAGACTCCAACGAGGGCGACCAGACAGAAGAGGAAGGTGGGAATGATGATGAGAAAGATCCAGAAGAAAGAACGACGGATTAGGGAGAAGTGGAAGAGGACCTCAACGGTGAAATTAATACCAGTGAACTAACGGTCTATAAATCGTGGTTTTCCGCAAGCATTTCGCATCTACTAAGTGTAAATTTAAATTTTGAAATTACAAGCAAAACAAGTATAGCCGCTTACCCGATGCGACTGCATGCCATCATGTTCCTCCCTTTCTTCGCCACTCGTCAGTTCTCCGACGACATCCCACTCGGAGTTACTGGACAGTCCGTTCTGATTAAATTTATTATTATTATTATTTATTGATTTGCATAATATTAATTATAGACTCAAAATGTGAAACCTACTCGTAGCTCCCTGTCATTCTGCTGAACATTGCTCAGATTGAGCTTCACTCCAGCTGGACCGTCAAGAGCGAAGCAGATCGAGCATTGTTGCGAGTCGAATGGGAAGGCATTGAACTGAACAGCGTTAATTATCTATATTTCGGCTTCTTATATGATTAGCAAAGTGGAGTCAGGAAACGGTAACATACAATTTCTCATAAAACTAACCTCCATTTGACAGATGAAATTGACGAGTTGGTAGGCGTCCATTCGAACGCTGCCGTCGTGCTTTATCTAAACGCAAATATTGAATAATATTTACAGACAAGGGTGGTTTCAAATAAACGAACTCACTGCAACGCCACTGTTCGGCAGGTCCTTGAGCACCGGGCTGACTTTGGTGCTGAAGAAAGCATTATTTTCACGTTGAAAAGGGTGAAGATCCCGCCGCTGCATTCCCTATACTATCAATCTCCCTCCATTCTTACTGCCCTAATTTGGAGTACCTCTCACATGGATAGATATCCGGCTGCCACACCGCATCAGCCTTCATCGCAATCTCATCGATGTCATCAGCTTCCGAGGGGTTCCAAGCGAGCCGAGGGTCGGTCCATTTCTGATTTCAAGTTATCGATCACCTTATTTAGACTGGTCATGACAGATAAAACGCAGATAAAGCACTAGCTAGCATGGTATGCAAAAAAATAACAAGAATCAAAATATCCGATAAAAACTCACATAATTCACAGTGACGAGAATGCTGACGGTCAAGTCACGTTCATTCTGAAAATAGAAAATTCTTAATTTTATATAACGCTTTTTTACTACCAGGCTGGTAGTACCAGCATCTCTCCAAGATGTTTGCCATAGTTCTTACCATAAATGCGATAATCTTGGAATGGAGAAGCTCACCACACTGGTAACGATGGCTCGCGCGAGGCGGATAGAGACTGATTGCGAACTTGACAAATCATCAGCAGTTTCTGAAATTCCATTAACATTTGCGATATTTTCAATGCATTTTTTTCAAATTTTGCATGATTATGAAAATCTTACTCTGTCGACCGGCATACGGCGACGCTTGTGCATTGTAGCCGTCAAAGAGGCGATCGATCAGATGATTTGAAGAATTCTGGGAGGCGAAGCAAAATCGGGAAGAGACGAGGAATATAACAATGGAGAGTTCACTCGAAAACCGCATTCTACGCTGAAAGTGTGTTCCATGAGGCCATTAGCACGCTCGCGAACAATTCAATAGATGCGAGTTCGATAAACGGCGCAACTGGTTAGTTCGCGCAATTGTCCAAATGCGCAGTTATTTTCTCGTTGGTCAAATTCAAGAACGTAGAAAGGCGCTAGACAAAATCCCATCCGATTTACAGCGTTGTTACTGAATAGTAATGATGTTTTCCGCTAGAAAGAGACAAGTTGCATAGATTCGATCGCTTTTGCCTCTCTGGGCTCGGGTAATTGAACAATTTTGAGCGATGGACTCGGGTAATTCTCCCTATCATTCTTCATTGACGGGTACCCGTGGACTCGGGTAGTGCTGGATTTCGAACTCTACTAGACACGCCGCCTCACATTGCTCTCTTGTGTCAAAGCGGTTATTATTTCCGCCCGAGTCACCGTACAGGAACTGCTCGCACTTTTCCAGCTGTGGTTTGCTGTAGAACAGATTGGTGGTGTTGCTGCTGAAAGTGTCGTTGATGTCATCATCTTCAAACATCCGAACATGCCTAAATGGTCCGTTATCGAACGGTTGGAGGCAACGATCAGCGGACTGCTTCAGAGGCTGAAGCGATTTATTTTAAAATTATACAATTATTGAAGCGTGTTTACCGCTCCGATGAAAATTATAATATCAAATAATTCGGATATACTGCCGTATTTCTCACCAGTTGTAAAAGGTGTAGATAATAATGAAATAATGAACCTTTGTGCACGCCGTGTTGCATTCTTCATGTATGATACGTTCGTATACGTTGCGAATCGATTCGCATTTCCATCACAACCGGAGTAGATGAAAATTTCGCACCGCGCTAGCTCGACGCTGTAGCAGACCGACGCAACCGTTTGACTGCAAGGATAAATTGATAGAAAATAAAATTGGTGAACATATTGCTTTTTGCATGGGTTCGATCCAGGGGCTTGTGGCAGAAAGCAGCGCCGAATGGATGTAGGAAGCGAGCGAGTGAACGCAGTCACTTTCAAGCATTCGTCCTCGCAATCATTCTGTCGAACGAAGATATTCGAGTTGCTTTGATATGTGATGCTTCTGCTGACGTTCTCTTGTTTTAACTTAAAACGTTAATAATTTAAATTATGAATCGCGCTTTACCTCGCAACCACCGTACGGCAGGCACTTGTCGGCCACAATATCATAGAAGAAGAAAGGATAAGCGGCTCTGAAGAGAAGTGTCCAAATTTTGTTCACACTATCTTTCGATTACTGGCTATCATCCAGCCATTTTAGATGCTCGGACGATTTTCTAGTTTTGACTCAGACTTTCAGGAACCTCCGTTTTTGGAGGCCGCTGTGAATGAATAGGGAGGAAGCAATAATATTAATAAGAGGGGAATATTTAATATTAATAAATACTCACTGACATGCCCCCGCAACAGGAGGCTTCATGCATCTGTGTAGTTGTATTTTCTCAGTAGAATATTCAGCTGATGACAGCGATATAATCGATGTTAGAACTGAAGACAGCATGTAGAAAGTCCGAATGCAATGGACGATGAAAGTGAGGGGAGGGATTTTCTCATCACCCTGTCTGCTTTTCTGATGATGTGTTCTTTGTTTGCTTGTAAAAGGTCACTCTATCCTCATCCCAATGTGCTTTAGACAGCAAATAAACGTGAGTAACGCAGGATTGGGAAGGATCAAGATTTCAAGAACACAAATTTGTGGAAATTCATTTTCGTTTGCGTTATCATTCTGCACAGGTATACATTCTAATTAGTGACCGTGACAGCAACTATTTTTCTCTCTATCTCCTTCTAAAGAAACATGCGACATACAATTGAGTAAGTGTCACTCATCGGAGCACAACCGGAAGGAATTTCCTTCCACCGATTTCGTTTTTTTCTGTTTGAAGGACTGCCAGAGGCTATTATTCTCGAACTTCGGACATCCGTTCAAGTAACCATTTCCATGCCAGACCACACCCTGCGGCAGAGATCAGTAACCATTTTATGAGAATCCGATCTAGAGCGCAGAGACACTATTTTGGGTTCTCATTTCAACGTTCGTCATTGCTTGCCTGCGCTCTCCAGTATATTTCGTGGTATTGTCCGCGCTCAAAATATAATTCATCAATATTATTATTATTATTATTATTATTATTTGCGTTTCAGTTTCATCAAACCCTCAACCGAGACTATGACTTCTCTGCAGCAACCCTTGGATGAAATCGAGCAGTGGAGAAATGAGGTGAGTCTGCCCCTCCCCCCATCTCATTGATTCAGCCGATTCCGCCATTTCGGCAACATCGGGCAGTGCTTTATTGAAATTATCTCTCATTATCAAGATTAGGCACTGTTGACAGGGAAGGTATGCTCAGTCATGGAACGCGCGTTACCCTCTCTCACATCTCTTGAAAATGAAACACTGACCCATGCACACGTTATGCCTCCGAATTGTAATAGCGTTATAATTATCATCCAACGCTCTAAAACTATCTATGATTATCTGTTCCAGGCCCGTCAACTCTCCAAATCGGACAAACTCGGTCACGTGGTCGTGAACGCGCTCGAGCTGATGCAGTCCGTGCTCGTCAGTGGATTCGATTCGGAGGTATGCACTTGAGCTCGAAATTAGAGTCAGATATACGGGAAATCGTCTCTACATATCACGTGCTCTTCTTCATCGGTCAGAGAAGCGATAGAGTGTACGAAATGGAGAGACGGTGACCGGGGTATTTCGAGCTCTAGTATGCACTAGGGATACGCTTTGAGCGATGGGGTAAATGCTGGACTGTGTTAGAGCTTTCCAATTCCCAAGAAAAATACCGACCCATCCACATCTACGCATTACTGCCAAACATGAATAAAATATTATTATAATTATTATCCCATTTCAGAGTCTCCGGCTGAAGACGAAAGCGCTCTCGATCGAGTGCGCCAACGCCATGGCCAGCGATCCGAACAAGTGAGTGATGCATGAGATATTCGAGCTCGAGAAATGATACCGCCGTCTCTTCATTTTGTGCACTCTCTCGTGACGAGAGCGAGAGTGTGCAACAAAGAGACGACGGTATCGCTTCTCGAGCTCTAGGTAGCAATTTTCGGGAACAATTTCCATGTCACATGCTCTCTGAACTTTTTTCTCCTTGAGAGAGGACAAATCGCGCTCGCTCCACTATGGTGTTACCTCGTCCTTCTGTGCCATTCTCAAGAAGCTCACTCAACTCACCGAAGACGAACATCAGGTGTGTTACTGATCACCCACCCAGCTCTTGACTCCTAGTTGAGCGGAACGATTAATAACTTATGACCGATTCCGCACATTTTTTTTCCAAAAAAGTCCAACTACGGTCTTTTTCAGAAGGCCGCAACGATGCTTGTCGAAGCGGAGCTTCATGAGCAGGAGTTTCACGATACTCAAGACTACGCCACATCCCCATCCAGGGAGGGAACGCCGTCCGACATGACCGCCTTTCTCGCGTCCATTCGTGCTGAGACTGAAGCGAAGATCAGGAAGGAGAGTCGACTTGCGACCTTGAAGAACCGGGAGAATGACGCAGACGATTCAGTATTGGGTGACGACATGGAGGAAGAGGTATGCAGTTCTGGAGGCGATCGTTAAAACCGACATTAGGGTTGATTCTGAATGTACTAGTTGCGGCAAGGAAATCCTTCTTTCCAGCAGTCCTTGCCCGGTGAAAACGGCAATGGCGACACAGACGAAGATGACGTCGTGAGCACGGTTCCGAGCGATCTGCTCGATGAGGATTATGACCCGATGACGGAGGATAGAGCTGGTCTGAAACTAGCGAAGGTGAGAGGGATACTTTTGATCAGCTAGGGTTTGTGACTATCCATCATCATCGTTATACTGTCTGGGAAACTAGAATGATCTGGCCGAGAGATGCCAAAAAGAAGAGACGAGAACATGGTTCGAATCTCGATATTTCAGCGAAAGCCGGGCCGTCCTCGTAAGGCTGAGCATCTGAAGAGACTGGAGATGAAGAAGCGAAGAGCGAGTGCCCCTGAAAAGATAATGATGATGATCGAACCGAAGAGAAAGAGATCGGAGCAGGGCGCGAAAGGAGGTATGAAAAGTGATTTACCTTTTTTCCCAATCCGGTCCTATCCATATCGACCTGGGGTTTGACCTTGGTTGAAAAAAAATTAATGACCAATGAATGAGAATCGCGGTCGCTCCTTTTTTTCCTCGTAAGAAGGACGTAAAAAGTAGGCTGCTATAGCGAACTGATTAAAATGAATGCTGCTTTTAGTGGACTAGTCGCAAGCGCCTTCACATTTTATATATATTGAAATTCAAAAATTCTATGTTTCAGTCGAGAAACCATTCACGTGCGGCCTCTGTGGGAATGCATTTATGACGAAGAGTTCCGTCTTCAGACACATTCGTAGTGAGCACAAGGCGAAACCATTCAAGTGTTCGCTGTGCGGGGATGAGTTCATGCACGATAAGGAGAGGAGAGAGCATATGAAGGATCATGAATAGAGAAAATCAAATCACTTGTTTGTTATTTTGCGTTATGGTTTTGCTCAAATTTTTGAAGTGAAGATAAAGTCATGTACTGGAATTGTGCTGGAATTGAATCATCGTTGCAATGTTCTGCTAAATTTATGTATCATCAGGCAAAATTAGTGCAAAACATCTTTTATTGTTGTCTGGGCCTCAAATTTGATAAATGAAAGTGTTCCCAGGGGCCAGCCTCTACCTGTCTCGCCTATGGAATTATTGGTTCATTACAGATAATGTAGTGCTAGTTGTAGTGAAGGTTCACTACAACTAGCACTACATTAGCACAACAACTGTTTTCATAGATCGCATTCATTTTTTAATCCCGAAATTTACCTAGAGAATGTCGATCCGAGGAGAAGATGGAATGTTCAAGTGTTCTTACTCTGATTGTCAGAAGAAATTCAAGCACGCGTTTACTCTCAGGCGTCACAGTTCCATTCATACCGGTAACTTTTATAAGATAGAGACGTATTATGTGAATTCAAAAAAATAGACCGAAATCGCATCAAGTGCGAGCTGTGTAGCGAAGCATTCCTTTTCAAATTTAATCTAATGAGACATCTTCGAAATTCGCACGGAGTGAAGCCTTTTGAATGCGAATATTGTGGAGAACATTTCAAAATTATTAACGAATTATCGAATCACAAAGGTAGCGTTCACAAAGAACTGATTGCCCTTAAATGTGATGAGTGCAACAAATGTTTCAAGAAGCGCTATCATTTGGAAGCCCACATTCTTTCGCATACAGGTTAGTCAATAAATAATTTAATTTCTAAATTACAATTTAATACTATCAGGAGTAAAGCCATTTAAATGTGATCGATGCAACTCTTCCTTCGGGTCCAAATTTAATCTGACTAGACATTTACGCAATATTCATAAAGAAAATTCCAATCACAAAGAGAGGAAATTGCTCAATAAAATCGAGGAGGCCGCTAATTGTAAACAAACTGTCATAGAAAAGGAGGAAAGAGTTGAAGAAGAGATTTCTCAGAATCCCAGTGCGATTCAGTATTCGTGCAATGAGTGTGGGGAAGAATTTGAAATATTCCGAGACCTGGCAAAGCACAAACGTGCAGCTCAATGCAGAGGGGAAGAAATTGAAGATGTGTGGAACAATAATATAGAAGTTGCTGTAACATCGAATAGAGAATCTGTGGTAATGAACTTTCTGGCGCTCTCTTACAAACATGAGAAACTCTTCATCATAGAATTATTAAATAATTTTCAGAACTCTCCGATGAAAGAAACTCCCGACATTCGCAAGAATGTACATACACGAAGATCGATCTCGACCAAAGTCGACCAAACAAATCAAAATCTTCTTCAATGTCCGAAATGCGAAATGAATTTCAAGACTCCATCGTTGCTCAAGCGGCATATTATCAGTCATAGCAGTAAGTACGAGGGCAGTTGAATAACATAATAGATTCCTAATATACTAGCATGTTGTGAATCGGATTCGAAAGTGTTCCATAAAACAGTTTCTCGGACCTTCAATTGTGACTAGTGTTGAGTGGCTGTTGAAACTATCGATGCATTCATTTTCAGATGAACACAACTTTAAATGCGATCATTGCGGAAAACCCTTCAAACATGACGCGGATAGAAGAAGACATATGCGTGATGATCATGGAGATACCCATTTCGAATGCAAATTATGTGCAGAAACATTCACAAAGCAGAGTGACTCTGTTCACCACAAGAATACCGTTCACAATGGATTGATCTTCCAATGTCGTCATTGCGAGCGATGTTTTAAGAAAGCGTACTTTCTTCAACGGCACATGCGTCATCATACAGGTGCATAGAGAACGCATTCAGTGAAATTGTGCAGATATATTTCTAGGAGAAAAGCCTTTCGCCTGTGATCAGTGTGCTCGGAAGTTCACACAAAAAACGGATCTTATTAGGCATCTTCGGAATGTTCATGATGCAAAGCCATATTCGTGTAATATATGCAAAGAAGAATTCGATGCACATTCTGAACTTATCGAGCACAAGAAAAGTGCTCAACAATGTCAGTGAAAGATTTCGGAAATGGAGATCAATAAAATGCAAACTGTTTCCACAATCGATGATTTTCGAGGAAAAAAATTTGATCTTAAAAAAGTTTAATGATCGTGTAACTCAATTTTAATTTTGTAAATGTTGGTTGTACCATAAACATCGAAAGTACAATTTTAAATATTTATTATATATCGTATTCTTAGCATTCAAAAATTTGCCAGGAGGTTTCGTATTGTTTTGCGAACCAATGGATTCTCGCTAATGTGAATCATAACCAGTGGACGTACCATGCACACCGAAAGTACATTTCTTTATTCATATCATAATCATGCAAAAACTGCCAGAGGGTTCGAAATGATTTGCAAGCCAATGGATCCTCTAAACTAAAGTATTCCCTGTGGACATGCTTGTTCGCGGATGCTTATTGAGTCAGTCGACGCTGACCCTCGTGCGATTGAACCAGTCTATGATTTCCATAGTTTCATATTGTTCATTTTCATACGCGTTGAAAAAACATATATAGTTTTAAATTTATTTTACAGCATTTTTAGCTCATTTTATAAACTTGTTTCAGAAATGGTTTCTAGCAAACTGGCAACTGATGAAATCGAACAGTGGAGAGAGAAAGTAAGATATTGTGTCAATATTTATTGGGTATTCGTAAAATCGTTTTTAACTTGGCACATGCGAAGAAGCAAGAATTGATCATTTCCCCCTGTCAGGCCTTTCACTTCTCCCGTTCGAACAAACTTGGTCACCTTCTTACGAACACAATCGAGTTGATACAATCAGTGATTGTTTATGGACCCAACGTGCAGGTTTGCCCTATAATTGTCGAGTGCGAGTCTCCATTTTAGAATCTAAATACAGGCAATTCCTGATTTTCATTCAGACTCTACCTCTCAAGGTCAAAGCCCTGTCAATGGAATGTTCTAGTGCTGATGCTCTGAACAGGTGAAACGCAAATATTAATATTTCGCAACAGCAACTTTGTCTGTCAATCTAACCAAGGAAATAATCTTTTAGATCAGACCAACTGATTGAGCTTCACTATGGCATGACAAGCTCAATCGCGGCACTACTAAATTCGCTCACTGAGAGAATCGATGAAGAAAATGCATCTTCCATGAATCTTCAATCGCCTATAGATGAAATCGAAGATTGGAGAGATAAAGTGAGATCCCTTGAATTTACTTGAGTATAGGGTAGGAAATCTATAATAATTTATCATGCGAATTTGAAACATAGTTGACAATCAAGCAAGTCATTAAGGCCCGTCTCATCTCTCGCTCTGACAAACTCGGACATCTTCTAATGAATGCTTTCGACTTGATACAATCCGTAGTGGTCACTGGACCGCTGCGAGAGGTGAAAATGTTGTTCTTTTAAAAAAAATCATGTTCAAGCATGCAAATAACTTTTTAGGTATATTAAAAAATATTATTCAGAGTCTGCCGCTCAAGATCAAGGCCCTGTCGTTGGAATGCTCTAGCACAATGGCCAGTGACGAAAATCGGTTAGCAATCATGAGATATAACGGCTTCGCTTTCATTTTTTCCTTGTTTCAGTGATGAAGTAGTGCGATCTCTCCATTACGGCGTTACTTTCGCAATCTGTGCACTGCTGCGATCGCTGATGGGGAAGGAAGAGGTGAGTGCATGAAAGCGAAGGATTCTATACGTTTGAGCCTATTGAAAAACAATCAATCAAATACACAATGGTGGACCAAACGTTTATTATTGCTGATGAAATTTCAGGAGGCCAATGGGGAACATTCGGCAATTGAGGAAGATTCAGCTAGAGAGCACCGAGAGCAAAAACTTCAACGGAAGGGAAATACGAGAATTCAATCTATTGCAAAGAAGAAATTGACCGCGAACAAAGTTGCAAAAGAGGACCATCATTCTCTCGAATGTAATTATTGCAAGAAACTTTTTCCAAGGCCATGGCTGCTCAAGCGACACATTCGCATACACACAGGTAAATTTAATTATGTGAACATTGAACCAAACTTTTATGTTGTACTTTTGTTGTTGAGGTTTTTTTAACGACGCACATTTCAGGAGAGAAGCCTTTCGCTTGCGTTCAATGTGATATAAAGTTCTCTCAGAAGTATAATCTGCTCACACATCTCCGTAAACAGCATGGTGTTTTGGAAATACATGATGAGTTGGTTCAATTTCAGTCGAACACTGACGATGATGAACAACCTGAGGTATAAAACAAAGAAACATAAAAAATATAGGAAATACGAAAATAAAAAAAGGCCAAACCATAGCTTACTATCAGCCATTTAGCTTTAAATTTCAGGAAGTTGAGGAACCGGAGCAAATCATAGAAGATTTCATGGAAGAGCAACAATCAGATCTTGATGAGGACGGAACTTTTGATGATAACTCATCTGCAAGCGACGATTCTTTCTCGGTAAGATTTTTTTTTTATTATCAGGAATATCAACCACCCTACTTCCAGCATCGTAGAAAGAGGCAGACATTTCAACGAAAGGGACACAAAGCAGTTAATTCTATTCGAAAGAAGAACGATAAATCGAAATTGATCGCGATCAAAGTTGCGAAAGGAGCCCATCATCCTCTCAAATGTAATTATTGCAAGAAACAGTTTAGAATGCCATCGTTACTCAAGCGACACATCATCATACACACAGGTAAATATTTCGATGTGATAATGGAAAAATGCTTTTGTTATTTTTGTTTTCTCTCCTGCATGGAACCTTTCAGGAGAGAAGCCGTTCGAATGTGATCAATGTGATAAGAAGTACAATCAGAAAGCCACTCTCTTCGACCATTTCCGCAAGATACATGGTGTTGAGCCGAACAAGAAAATGTTCAATGAATTGGTGCTGCCTAATATCACTCTCACTGAAGAGCAATCTCAGGTTTGAATTAAGAATATATTGTTAGATTGCAAAAAGATGAACTATTCAAGCCTCAGTCATCAGTAATTGGCTAAAAATTTCAGCAACTAGAAGATGAACATTCCGAAATCACGGAAGAAGACATGGAAGAGGAGAATTCAGAGGATGAAACAACTGATGGATACTCAACAGCATCCGACGATTCATTCTCGGTAAGATATTTTTTATTATCAGGAATATCAACCACCATTTTTTCAGATCCGTAGAAAGAGGCAAATATTCCAAAGGAAAGGAAACAAAGGAATTCGCACTATTGGAAAGAAGAGGGCTGCAAGGAAATTGCTTAGAAATGAAAAGCATAAAAATTTCAAATGTAATAATTGCCAGAAACGTTTTATGCGTCCCCAGGCGCTCAAGCAACACCTTATCATACACACAGGTAACTCAGATGATTTTGCAATTGAAAAATACCTTTTGCTATTATTTGGTATGGGTTATACGCATAGAAAATTTCAGGAGAGAAGCCATTCGCTTGCCATTTATGTGATTTGAAGTTCAATCAGAATAGCAATCGCTCCACCCATCTCCGTAAGGTGCATGGAACAGAACCGAAAAAGTTGGGAATGAGCAAGGAATTGGTTCGTGTTCAGTCTATAACTCACGATGTTGAACAAACTGAGGTTTGAAATTAGATTTTTTAATTCAAATCCTTAACTATCATGAATTGCTTAAAATTTCAGGGAGTCGATGAAGAACACTCGGAAATCATGGAAGATGCCATGAAAGAGGAACAATCTGATATAGAAGAAGATGAAACTGTTGATGACAACTCAACTGAACCCGAAGAATCATTCTCGGTAAGGAATTGAAAAAAAACAATAATATTATTTATTCGCAATTACTATCACATAACATAATTTGAAAAACTATATTGGACCATGTTTATTTGCAGCTAACCGTCCGCACTCCCACGGACTCTCGCGGTAGAGTCAATGATAATGAGAGAACCTTGATCAGCGCACAGCCAATGCCCGTGGAAACGCGAATGAAGATAATCGAAATGTCAAAGGTGAAAGATTTGAATAATAAAGATCGGTTAATTAATTACCGCTATCGTAACAAGTTGAAAATAGAAAATAGACAACAATATGGTACTCCCCGATCACAAATGAATTATTGAATTATGAACTTTTTCAGAAGGGCCTCAAGCAGAGTGATATCGCCCGACAGCTGGAAGTCAGTGTTGGGCGCGTCTGTAGAGTTCTGAACAGGTGAAGATTTTGTCCGTAGCAATTAAGATATTTTTCACAGTCTTAGTTATATTGCCAAAATCAGCTACATTTTCAAAGAAGCTCTTTCAACAACTTCTTTCGCTAATACAATAAGATCCATTTTTTTCACGACGGATATGTCATAACTAAAAGTTATGTGATATTTTGGCCATGTCATATTCCACCTCATTGTCAGGTACAACATGACTGGTTCCGCTCAATCGGGTGCAGAAAGCAGAACAGTTTTCACTCCTCAGGTACGGCTGTCGATCACCCTATTGTGAATCGTAGGATTGGAGTTTTGATTCGGAAAAGACCGCTTCCTCGAGATGAATTCGCCTTATTTTCAGATAGTTTCTTTCATGCGATCGCTCAAACTGCGTGAACCTAGGATCACGAGTTTAGAAATGCGAGATCGACTCGAATCATCAGGTGTGTTTGTATAATAGCGTGTTGGGCACATCGTGTAATTGACATCGTGTAATTTTGTAATTGAATAATCATAGGTCTCTGCGACACGACCACTCTTCCAGCTGCATCATCTATAAGAGGATTCTACCGAAGAGAGATCGCGGCCTCATCCAAACACGAACAGTAATCGAATCCGCACCAGAAACACATCGCTTGTCATTGCAATTTCGGTCTGTACGACCCTGACATATCTGCTCATGTTTTGTTTGATCTTGGTCCAGTTGAATCAAATAAAACGGTTCGTCGGAAACTCAATTATCAGCAAGAATATATATGTTCATGTCTGGCTTTAACAAAATTATACTCTGAGGAAAGATTATCGGTGATTATCTAATCGGTTACTAAACGTAAAACCTGTTTCAATAAATGTTAATTTTTTTAGATGAATAGACGAGCATGCGATATTTAGAATGCTAAATAACTCATTTTTTTCCTATTTGTAATATTTATTTTAATTTCTGTATCTGATCTTTCACATTTCAGGGTGTGGCCTTATAAAGAATTTTTTGGGGAAAAACAGCCAGGGGGAATGATCAAAGAAGTACCGAGAAACAAAGACCACACTTGACTTAATTCGAATATTTATTTTACGCAATCTATTCGTGCTAGCAACATGAGCAACATGGGTGAGTAATTCGGAAAAAAACATGAATTTTCATCCTTTTGTTTTTCGCAGATCATAATGGCGGCACAAATCCGTATTCTTGCAATGAATGCGGAGAAGAATTCGAAAAATTTCGTGATCTAGCAAAGCACAAAAGAGCAGCCCAATGCAAGTGAGAAGAAATAGAAGATATGTGGAATAATGGGAAAACAGCTGTTGAAGATTCTCATATTGAATCTGAGGTATTGGCTTCAAATTTCGAAAGTTTCAAAGTACTTTCAGAGCAAGAAAGGTTCTCCATTGTCTCTACGGAACACAGAAAAAGAGACGGCTGCAATGGTTGGAGCGAAGAAGAATAACAATATAATAATATTCTCGAATAGGAATTATGTACGAATTCGGAAAACTATTCAATGCCTGAAATGCGCAAAAAAGTTTAAATTTGCACATGAACTCAAGCGCCATAATCTCATACACTATAAGCAGAATGAAACTCAGAAATGCCCGAATTGTGAAACGAGTTTTAAAACTGAGTCCGACCTCAAGACCCACATTTGCATTCATACAGGTAAGCAAAATGAATTGATTATGAAAATTGAATTCACGCTTATTTTTTTCTTTCCCCAATGATTTTTTTCAGACGAGAAGACTTTTGCTTGCGATCAATGCGATAAGAAATTTGCATTTCAATGGAAACTCAATCGACACATTCCTGTTCATAAAGGTAACGAAATTAATTGCAATATAAATATCGTAATAATAATGTTTTTGAAGAGAGATCATTCTCTTGCGTTCAATGTGATAAGAAATTTACGTTAAAATTTCGACTCAACCGACACATTCGGACTCATAAAGGTGGATACATTTATTTTATGTTTCACACATGTTCTAACACGCAAACGCGTACGCTATTTTTTTCAGGAGAGAGGACCTTTATAAAATAAAACATTTAAAAAGGTATTAAATTGATCGATTTCATGCCAACGATCCTTCAAATATGACCTATGTGATAGGCGATTTGGGCGTATCGATACTCTACAAAGACATTCTCGAGCGGATCATGGAAAGAGTGCTGACAAAATGACATCGAACATCAAAGAAGTCGAAGATATGATTGTGGCCATCCATGAGTGCTCGCAGTGCAAGAAACGCTTCAAGTATCCGTGGGATCTCAAACGACACGCTCTCACGCATACTGGTGTTGATTTGGATAATAAAATCTAGAGATAATGTTCGATACGTTTCAGAAGAGAGGCCCTTCAAGTGTGATAAATGTGACATGAGTTTTAAGATTTCCTCGGTTCTCAAGCGGCACATTCGGAGACATTCAGGTGAATCGATATTTTATCATTCGATATGTATGCCTGACCTCGTTACCAGAACAGACAATCAATCAATTTTAACGTTGCGTTCCTTTTTCAGGAGAGAAGCGTTTCTCTTGCGATCAGTGCGGGAGAAAATTCATAAATATATCATATGCCGATGCGCATTTCGCACGATGCAAAACATGACGAATACAATGACCAAAGCGCTAATTGTAATCTCCCCAATTTAATGAAAATTTTGCAATGTCAATAAATCATTTTATCTCATTTCAAGTAGATAAACATCATGGCTTTTGCCTCAATACATATTTTTCAACGATCTTTATTCTTTGATTGGATGGTCATTTGGAGTAAGAATTTTTAATATGGCTTCATTGCGTTTCGACAAAGCTATGAAGGCATACCAGAGGGTTTCTAATTGTCAGTCGTGCCTAGCTACGATGTTATCAAAGGTTGGTTCATACCCAGGGGCCCGGTTTCAATTTATTCCCAAACGTCGCACAGTCGTTTTTACTTTCGTTATCTAAGCGTGTACCCTGAGGGCGTGCTCACCAAGTAACGCGTATCCAAAGAGCCCGATCTTGCTATTAACCAAGGATCATTAACGTATTGCGCCGCTCTCTCTTCTCGTCGGTCTTGATTTTCGCCCTATTTTCAACCCTTGCATTACAGTTACTAGAACTCTCTACCATGACTCATCAAATGGACGAAATCGAACGCTGGAGAAAGGAGGTAATCATTTACTAGTAGATTATTAACTATTTTCCTAACTGTTACTTGAGAAGTAACATATCGTAGTGTCTGTCTGTCTGTTTGTCTGTCTGTCTGTCTGTCTGTAACGTGTGTCACGCTTTTGAAAAATCGCTATAACTCGGCTCAAACTGATCGTGCGCGTCTATCTCCGGAACCATTGGACTCCTCATGGAAAAACAAATTTTCTGAAAAACAAATTTCGTCATCATTATGCAATATGACGAAATTCACTCCTACACCGTTTTTCGCGCCTTTTTCGCTGAGAACTCAATCAATGCGAGCGTGCAATACACCAAACGACTCGTCATGAAGTGCGCTTCCACTTTTCACAAGAATTTCATCATCCTCACGTAATATGACGTAATCCTTAGGCAATAATCATCATTTTCGCGCGTAACTCATCGCAAACTCGACCAATCGAGACGTACTTAGGCTCAAACGAACAGGCAAGTGTAGCGCCATTAAATTTTTTATGAATTTCATCATCCTTACGTA